>JAQFVV010012399.1:1156159-1181702 GCA_028023455.1 Epiperipatus broadwayi | reverse complement strand
TCAGTCGTAACAATTTTCTGATGAGCATGCTGTAGGAAGGAACTATCAATTGACATTCCTAATGCAGATGTTAATGGCACCTACAACAATATTTCCTGCTCATCAGAGGATGTAGTACAATAGAGACTGGGAACATCTAAACATTTATATGTTTGGTTTTCCAAACAGCGCCATTAGAGTTCTGTCTTACTACAACCTGACTGGCCTTGGTCTAGCTATGTCTGACGTAGCTCAGAGAACATGAGATTCTCATGAACCAGTGCTATAATTGGTGAGTGATGTGATAGATAAACAAAATAGAATTGGATAACTGGACAACCAATTTAATTTTTAGTAACAAAAATTTATTAGATAACAATTAAAGAATAAACTTGTAAACATTCTGGTCTAGTAATAATTCATTCCGAATTTAATTAACAATTCATTTTGAATTCACTTGAGAGAAGATAATTATGAAAATCCTAATTCAATGACAGTTCATTAATTTTTTTATGAGAAGAAGCTTGTGATTACTCTGATTTAATAATTATTCATTCCGAATTCAGTTAACAATTCATTTTGAATTCACTGGAGAGAAGATAATTATGAATATACTAATTCAATAATAGTTTATTAATTTTTTTATGAGAAGAAGCTTGTGATTACTCTGATTTAATAATTATTCATTCCAAATTCAGTTAACAGTTCATTTTGAATTCACTTGATAGAAGATAATTATGAAAATCCTAATTCAATGACAGTTCATTAATTTTTTTTATGAGAAGAAGCTTGTGATTACTCTGATTTAATAATTATTCATTCCGAATTCAGTTAACAGTTCATTTTGAATTCACTGGAGAGAAGATAATTATGAATATACTAATTCAATGATAGTTCATTAATTTTTTTTTATGAGAAGAAGCTTGTGATTACTCTGATTTAATAATTATTCATTCCGAATTCAGTTAACAGTTCATTTTGAATTCACTGGAGAGAAGATAATTATGAATATACTAATTCAATGATAGTTCATTAATTTTTTTTATGAGAAGAAATTTGGTAGTAATTAAACATTTAAGATTTATATAACATTTCGTTATCTTAACGTTTGATAATTAAAACATTCATACTCTAGCCAAGTATGGAAGTATATTTTTACACATAATCTTTGTGACATTATAGTAAATTTAGAGGCAGATAAGTATTTATGATTTATAGAGTATCTTGTCATTTGATAATTGAGGCATTTATATTTTAGCCAAATGTAGAAGCATATCCTCACACATAAACTTTATTACATTACAATGAGTTTAAAAGCAGTTAAATATTTATGATTTATAGAGTATTTGTCATTTGATAATTGATCTCATTTATATTTTAGCCAAATGTAGAAGCATATTCTTACACATAAACTTTATCACATTACAAGAAACCCAGAAATATCCAAATATTTGTGATTTATACAGTATTTCATCATTTTTGAATTATTACTGATTGGTAGACATTTGAACTCAACAAATTTTTGTTTATGGAGCATTTCATTTAGAAGCAGTCAAGCATTTATAGTTTATACAATAATTCATTTAAGGTAAGAACCTTATAAGCAGTCAAGCATTTATAACTTATACAATAATTTATTTAAGGTAAGAACCTTATAAGCAGTCAAGCATTTATAACTTATACAATAATTTATTTAAGGTAAGAACCTTATAAGCAGTCAAGCATTAATAGCTTATACAATAATTCATTTTGTAATATTTGAGACTTATGTTTTAATATTTTATAAAAGTTACCTTCCAGTTTTACGGTCCATTTTATTCAAACGAAGGCAGGCTATTTCATTAATAGAAAGTCATGGTGTAGCGTGGAGAGATTGAAGCACTTAATTTATTCCAGTTTCATGATAATTTCTCTAGTAAAACTTTTTATTTTTATTTTCACGTCTTGTTAAAGCCCTCTGTGTAAAACGATAGAGAGAAAAAAATTTCTTCTTTCTTCAACGACGTGTCTAATTTGAATACTGCCTCAGTTTAACTCAAGTATCCTTTTTTTTTTCTTTTTAATGATTGGATAATTAATTTCTTTCTTTTTTTATTGAGACAGATAAAAAAAAATAAAACAAGACGATTTAACATTTTATTTAAATCCATCAATATTAAAAATCAAAAATATGATTTTATTTTCCATTTTTAACGAATCACAACTTTATTGCGTTTCCAATTAGACTGAATCACGCTAGACATTATTGAATGGGGGGGGGGGTGTTTTTATGGATATTTATATGAGGAACAGTATTCCTGTTTCATTACCCCTCACCAATTTTTGGGATGAAATCGCCTGGAAGTACGATTTCATTCCATATACTATACACATTATTTCTCAATACTGCCTGGTTTTAGATATGCTGATGAATGGGTAAGATGAGCTGGAAAAGTGAATACATGAACCATAGCCTCCAATGCCGGGACAAATAGATGGCCAAGCACAAACTACCAGTACACACCGCCTCATGACGTCACGAGAAAATATCTCATTTTTAAGCACTACCTCTCTTGTACCTAGAAGCATCATCCAACCAAGAATAGGAGCCAGAGAAAAAAAAATCAATTTGGCATTCAGCCAACCCTGCTCAGCTCCAGTGAGTCTTAGGGGCTATCATTTGGCCTATCCATGAGACCAAGGTCTATCCATGAGACCTATATATACGCACTGCTGGACTATTCTTGAAGCACAACATCCAGGTCGGGATAGTGCCGAGCATATACTTCGGAGCATCATAACACAATGCATTCAAGCAGCTCTGCTCAATCATCCACCATCTCAACATGAAAAACACAAGTTCATGCATCACTACATCACACTCACAAACTTTTTCCATCAGCTATCTCTATTTTATTCTGAATCATAACTGCAACCTGGTTTGGGGAACTGAGGATCATGGTCAGTTCTCCAATAATTCTCTTTTGTATTATGAGGTAACATACTTCTGGATTGTCTTTTGGGATCCATTTCTTGTCCCGTCTTTGGATGTTTGTTAGGCCAGACATCATCGTGGCGGCTTCCCTCTTGTTCTTTTCTCTGCGGTTCAGTAGTTGTACCCACACTTCTTTGCATGTTATCATCACTGTTTGATCTTCTGATAACTCGGGTTTGGTAAGGGCTCTGCACGTTGCCTGTCGAATATCGTCTTTGCCTTTTCCATGGTGGTATATGATTTCTTTGGTGCTGATACCATGGTGGTGGGTTGTTGTTGTTATATTGCCGAGGAGGCACTTTCCTTTTATATCTGATGGTTCCTATGTTAGGTCCATCATCTCTTCTATAGGGGGTTTATTTTGTGGTTGCTTTGTTCCTCCTTCTTTGGTCACTGAGGTACCGCAGCTATCATAGGCTGTTAATAGTTCAGCTACCTGCTCGATGGATCGACGATCAGTCCCAATTAGCATTCTCTCTATATAATTTGGAAAGCTGTGTCGTATTAATCTAATGATCTGGAGTTCAGATAGAGGATCAGACGTCAAGGCTCTCAACTTGGCCACCTGTCTTCTAAAGAATGGTGTATAAAGCTCTCCAGGAGGACATTTCTCCTGGGATACCTTATATTTAATCCCCTCTTGACACTCATCGCTCCAGTAACAATTCATTAGCGCCCCTTTAAATTCGTCAAAACTTGTAGGTTGGGCAAACAGTGAATCCCACCATGCCTGTGCTGTTCCTTGGAGGTGGCTACATGCGATTGCCATTTTTGCCTCTTCTGATAATGCGTTAATAGTAAAATATCTCTCCAAGCTTTTTATATATTCTATCGGTGCTTCATTGCAGCTCCCAGAAAAAGTTCTGATTTTTAGGAATTGGTTCACAATTCCAGACATCTGGTTGGTTGGGGGGACTTCATAACTAACTCGGCAATTTTCTTTTTGGCTTTCTTTTGGGATTGTTTCTGCCTCATTCTGTTTAGGCAATGTATTGCTATCTTTTATTTCCATCTTCCTCATCTTGGTGGTCAATATATCCACCTTCTCCTGCATGGATTCTTGAATTCCTATTATCTTCGTATCCATGGTCTCACATATTTGGGTCATTTTGATTTCTTGCTCTATTAGTGAGCCTTTAACTTCATTCATGACGTCTTCTTTTATTTTCAATATTTGATCATTTACTTGTCTAATTATTTGCTCAAATTTTTCATTCTGATTTTCCACTGCTTCCATAATTTGTTTTTTATCTTCTTCTCTCTGTTTGATATCTTCTTCTCTTTGCTTATCTCTTTTTTTGTTATCTTCTTCTCTCTGTTTGATATCTTCTTCTCTTTGTTTGATATCTTCTTCTCTTTGCTTATCTCTTTTTTTGTTATCTTCTTCTCGCTGTTTGATATCTTCTTCTCTTTGTTTGATATCTTCTTCTCTTTGCTTATCTCTTTTTTTGTTATCTTCTTCTCGCTGTTTGATATCTTCTTCTCTTTGTTTGATATCTTCTTCTCTTTGCTTATCTCTTTTTTTGTTATCTTCTTCTCCTTTCTTTTGGCCTGCTTTTATAATTTCCAATATCTGGGCTAATGTAACTATTTTTTCTGTTTTCTCTGATTCCTCATCTGCTTTAGCTTCTTGCTTATCTTCTTTCTCAGGAGGATCCTCTATGCTTTCTGTATTCATCATTTTTCTTGATTTCGATCTGGTTTTCATCAATGTTTTATTCTAGTTTAATGGTATCTTTTTAGTTTCAACCTTAATACGCTTCTCTCTCCATCCACACCATGACCTCACTCCATCTTCTTTGAAATGCCTGTTTCATTCTTTATGCCATTCATTTTGTTTTGCCTTTCTTTTAAACTTTTATTTCTTTATCCTTCCTGAACAATTTACATCACTATATCATACGCACTGTTCATATCACAGAATCGTGATCTGCTTATGCTTATGAGTAGGCTAGCTAGATCGGACTTCATAGTAAGGTGGCAATGTAATAAGTGCCTATGGTTAGGCTAGCTGAATAAAGCCTCACAGTTGAAAGACAAATGTAACTGGAGAACTAAAAATAGTTTATCCAGGTAAAGCCTCACAGTTGGACGACAAATGTAACCGGACCGCCATACAACCGTTTTATTACCTCAGTCGTAACAATTTTCTGATGAGCATGCTGTAGGAAGGAACTATCAATTGACATTCCTAATGCAGATGTTAATGGCACCTACAACAATATTTCCTGCTCATCAGAGGATGTAGTACAATAGAGACTGGGAACATCTAAACATTTATATGTTTGGTTTTCCAAACAGCGCCATTAGAGTTCTGTCTTACTACAACCTGACTGGCCTTGGTCTAGCTATGTCTGACGTAGCTCAGAGAACATGAGATTCTCATGAACCAGTGCTATAATTGGTGAGTGATGTGATAGATAAACAAAATAGAATTGGATAACTGGACAACCAATTTAATTTTTAGTAACAAAAAATTTATTAGATAACAATTAAAGAATAAACTTGTAAACATTCTGGTCTAGTAATAATTCATTCCGAATTTAATTAACAATTCATTTTGAATTCACTTGAGAGAAGATAATTATGAAAATCCTAATTCAATGACAGTTCATTAATTTTTTTTATGAGAAGAAGCTTGTGATTACTCTGATTTAATAATTATTCATTCCGAATTCAGTTAACAATTCATTTTGAATTCACTGGAGAGAAGATAATTATGAATATACTAATTCAATAATAGTTTATTAATTTTTTTTATGAGAAGAAGCTTGTGATTACTCTGATTTAATAATTATTCATTCCAAATTCAGTTAACAGTTCATTTTGAATTCACTTGATAGAAGATAATTATGAAAATCCTAATTCAATGACAGTTCATTAATTTTTTTTATGAGAAGAAGCTTGTGATTACTCTGATTTAATAATTATTCATTCCGAATTCAGTTAACAGTTCATTTTGAATTCACTGGAGAGAAGATAATTATGAATATACTAATTCAATGACAGTTCATTAATTTTTTTTATGAGAAGAAGCTTGTGATTACTCTGATTTAATAATTATTCATTCCGAATTCAGTTAACAGTTCATTTTGAATTCATTGGAGAGAAGATAATTATGAATATACTAATTCAATAATAGTTTATTAATTTTTTTTATGAGAAGAAATTTGGTAGTAATTAAACATTTATGATTTATATAACATTTCGTTATCTTAACGTTTGATAATTAAAACATTCATACTCTAGCCAAGTATGGAAGTATATTTTTACACATAATCTTTGTGACATTATAGTAAATTTAGAGGCAGATAAGTATTTATGATTTATAGAGTATTTGTCATTTGATAATTGAGGCATTTATATTTTAGCCAAATGTAGAAGCATATTTTTACACATAATCTTTATCACATTACAAGAAACCCAGAAATATCCAAATATTTGTGATTTATACAGTATTTCATCATTTTTGAATTATTACTGATTGGTAGACATTTGAACTCAACAAATTTTTGTTTATGGAGCATTTCATTTAGAAGCAGTCAAGCATTTATAGTTTATACAATAATTCATTTAAGGTAAGAACCTTATAAGCAGTCAAGCATTTATAACTTATACAATAATTTATTTAAGGTAAGAACCTTATAAGCAGTCAAGCATTTATAACTTATACAATAATTTATTTAAGGTAAGAACCTTATAAGCAGTCAAGCATTAATAGCTTATACAATAATTCATTTTGTAATATTTGAGACTTATGTTTTAATATTTTATAAAAGTTACCTTCCAGTTTTACGGTCCATTTTATTCAAACGAAGGCAGGCTATTTCATTAATAGAAAGTCATGGTGTAGCGTGGAGAGATTGAAGCACTTAATTTATTCCAGTTTCATGATAATTTCTCTAGTAAAACTTTTTATTTTTATTTTCACGTCTTGTTAAAGCCCTCTGTGTAAAACGATAGAGAGAAAAAATTTCTTCTTTCTTCAACGACGTGTCTAATTTGAATACTGCCTCAGTTTAACTCAAGTATCCTTTTTTTTTCTTTTTAATGATTGGATAATTAATTTCTTTCTTTTTTTATTGAGACAGATAAAAAAAAATAAAACAAGACGATTTAACATTTTATTTAAATCCATCAATATTAAAAATCAAAAATATGATTTTATTTTCCATTTTTAACGAATCACAACTTTATTGCGTTTCCAATTAGACTGAATCACGCTAGACGTTATTGAATGGGGGGGGGGTGTTTTTATGGATATTTATATGAGGAACAGTATTCCTGTTTCAATATATATATATATCCAAATGGTAATGTATCGTAACAGATTCTACACAAGAAGTGAAACATTTATTAGTGAGATATAAGATAAGTCTTAAAATGCAAAACTAAATAAATAAAAGCTATTAAAGAGATCACTATTAACAGGTAATATATCTAACTTTCAGAAAAAAATACACTAACTCTAATCTTCAACTTACGTATTATTTTACCATATTAACTGACCTTGGTAATAGATCAGAAAAGAATCAAACGAATAAGAAAACGCCTGAAACTCAACCAAGATCATCTATTCAGATAATTTGTATAAAAAATATATCTAGAAAATTTTCAACTGATTCATGACAATTTAGGATGAAAATAAGCAATATAAGTTGGAATTGAAAATGTGAAATTTCGGGCAATAATACAAAAATAAAAGTAATGTTGCTATAAAAAATATAACTGTGAATTGGCCATATAAACTATAACAAATGAATAGCAGTCTCAAAAGTAGGCCATAATACTTTTGATATTGAAAAGATAATTATTTCATCAATAAAAAAGATGGTACTATTTCTAAAAAAAAAAACACTATGCAATAGGTAGAAAAATTATACAAAGAACAAAATAGTAGTACAAAATTAGAAATCAAATTAGTACCTACAACTACATCTTTTGAAATTGCATATATTTTAAATTAAAGGATAAAATATGCAGCCAAATTGATAAAGAAAGCAAACTCCGGGAAATAGTAGAATTATTATTGACATGTTAAAAAAGCTGGAGAAAAATATGTAAGTAGTTGGAAAAACTATACCAAATGTCTAAATGGTGAAGATCTACTAGATGATTACAAAGATGTAGTATCATATTGGCATTCAAGAAAGATAAATAGAAAGATATTAGAAATTATATTCATAACTTGTCGACAGAAAACTTTACATTGTCTGAAACCAAATGAACAAAAGGTATTAAAAATGATTTTAGCATGGTAAATTACTTGTAAGAGAAATAAGTGAAACTACTATTGAATATAGGTTGCCATTATGTATTATATTTGTAAATTATATAAACGCATTTGATTCTATAAGTATTTTCATAATTAATACTTTCAAATGTCAAGATTTAGAACCAGAATAGTGTCGTAGTTTGAAGAATATTTACCAAAATTCAATAGCAGTAATTAGATTAGTAGTAACAGTAAGACATTAACAATTACATGGATGTCCAAAAGAAGGAATTTCACCAACTCCAAAGCTTCTTGCTATTTTATGTGAAATATTTTGTGGTAAAATATACAGAGGTAAAGATAAATAGATCTTATTCAAATCATTTAGATTTGAAGAAAGGCTAGTTATTTAAGAAAATAATGCCAATGTGAATGAAAGCAACAATTAAAGACAAATTCTAAAAAAGTAAGGGCATATGGTTTTTCACAGGAAAAAAAAGGATATGAAAGAAAAGCTGATAAAAGTTACAATTACAAATATCTTAATGACATTATTAATACAGGTAGAGTCTAACTGATAAAATTAATCATAGAATTGAAATTGAATGGAATACTTTTGTTAAAAATAATTTAATATTCGAAAAATTATTCCTATGTGCTTGAAAAGGAAAATTTTTAATAGAAGTGTTTACCAGTTCATACAACCTGATCTGATATTTATATGATCAACAGAACATTGCACAGACTTCAGAACACATAATGAAGCATGGACAGATGTGTGATATTTGGAGTTATGAGGATATGTTCGTGAGATCAAGCAGATATTATGGATAATATAGGAAAAAATAAAAGCTGAAATGGGAATGTGTGGCAAATATTTTTATAAAATATGATATAGATGAACAGTTGAATTTTAAAACTGGATTTCGAGAGATTAAAACTTTAAAAACGCCATGTATGGGATAAATGAATGCTGGAAAAAATGTTGTTGCTATGTGTAGAAGAGAATCTATAGATTAAAGAAACTTGATGAAATTTACATTTGGGATAATCTTTCTGCAGTGTATTGATACTTAAATGATGTTGATTATTATTAATAATATTAGTAGCAGTGCTTCATAAATAACTATGAACATCTTAGCATCAATTAAAATGAAAACAAAAGACAAAACCAAACAGATTATTGGAGAAATTTAATGTAATTATATACATTAATCCATATAGTCACTCATTGGCCATTTAATATTTCAGTATAACATCTAACAATTATGTATTAACTCTTTCTTTAGCAATAAATTTTATTTGAAATAATTCAACAACTTACAGCTTTACTACTCCCAACGAAAAATTTTTAATTATACTTTCATAAAAGGTTTTCCTCCTAAGTTTCTTAATATACATAGCATCAGCCTACTTCTTGAGAACTGGGTTTAAATTCATCAAAAAATTATTTGAAAGAAGTTTGTTGTTGCTCCGTTGATTTTTCATTTTTAATATTTTAATAATCTGTAGCAATATCAACAATCTGAATATTTCTGTTCAATTTTAAATAAGCCTGTAGAAAAGATTTTTATTAAAATCAGTGATCTGAATGTCTGCACCTTGTTAAAATATTATCATATATAAGTATTCTAATATTAAAAAGAACCACCACATGTTTTATGTGGTTATGATGTCATTTTTATACTCATATATGACAGTATGGATATAAAAAACAGATCTAATGTTAATATGATTACGAAATTATTAGGATTCGTTCTGCAGTTTTAATCTTCAAATAGTTTTTAAACTACTTAGTCATTTTACTTTTGCATTTAATGTTTAAAGACAATTAAATATAACTAAGTCAATCCAAAGATATATGTTGAATTGTTTTACAAATATAGCATTACATATGAATAGAAACTGTATTAATTATTTTTATCATCATTACTATTTAAAAACTTTTAAGCTTTCGAAAATATTTTTTTTAAAAGAGAATATTAATATTATATATATATATATAAACATAAAAAAAAATTATTTTGGTCTTATCGTACAGTTTTTTTGTACTTCTTAAAAAATAATTATAAAATAGTAAAAATAATATTAAAAGAAACAAATATATTTGAAATTAAAAATAAACCTATAAAATAAACGTCTTGAGAAAATATTAAAAAAAATTGTTACTGCATTGTACATCAAGTGATTGGAATTAGGATTATTCTTTTTCTCTGGTTATATTTGTCATCTAGAAACAAAAATTAGCTCTAAACTATAAATTTCTTTTCATGAAAAATAAAACATTAAATGTGACAAAATTGTACTTAATAGATAACTAACGCAACCCGATACCAATCTAACACAAAACTACTGCAAAGAAAACATTACAAGCAGTACCATTTTGATCCATGACTAAAACAAATTCAGAAAATAATAAATAATGTATCAACTTATGAAGCTTCAGATTAATTTATTATCATGATGTGCAGAAAATATCTTATTTATACAAATTGCTAAGAACAATTATTTTTTTCTTATAGTAGATCCATATGCTGTAAGTAATCAATAAACACCAGATGCTATTGTCCTGTAAAATCCCTATCATTAGATAACATTCTGATTTTTTGGTTTTATCAATGAGAATAAGAAATCAATTCTGGAACTAATGCGTTTGTGCATTCAGAAGACTTTATTCCTTTATACTACTTAAGCTGATATACTGAAATCCATAAGCAAACTACTTTATATTCTGTACATTTTAAAAACTTCAGTGTTATGATGATTTTAGATATATTTTATAATATCATACAATTTTCTTCTTAGCTTATTCTTATGATTCTGGGAGCAGTTATTTCTTCGCCTTCATGGCTCAATAACATGATCATATTGAAAATCGAAATTAGCAATTTTATTCTTTAATAGTTGTAGACTTCGTCACTAGTAATAGATGCTTCAATAAAACAAGCATGAATTTTTATTAGCATATTTTCAATAAGGACAGCCTTAATCTCAACTGAAAAGCAATTTAAAACATACATGACAATGGTGTAAGTTCTCATTAAGGTTTATAAAATATATTTAAAATAAAACTGATAGAATAATCATGTAAAGAGAATTTTCAACTTTAACAAACTACTTTCAGTAATAATCAATTGTGATTTCTTGATCATAATATCCTGGTATCTTGCTTTGTATTCATTGTAAAAGAATGAAAATTTCCCCATACGATTTACTCAGGATTTATTTCAACAACCATATATTACAGATCATATATTTACACAAGCCATTTAGGCATCCAAATGTAACAGACCATCATCTATACACACCAGATATATATATATAATTTTAATTAAATGATTAATAAAATATTATAATTAAAACCATCATCTATACACACCAGATATATATATATAATTTTAATTAAATGATTAATAAAATACTATAATTCATCTGGCATATAGCCTATGGATCACATGATGATGAAAAATGTGTATCTTAATGAGTGCCACTCATAACATCATCATTATTCCATGACAATTCAAAAATATTTTTAGATCTGTTATCACCTATAATGTTAGCTCTTCTATAGTCAATCTACATTTATATAATTAGTTTTAGAAACTCCACACATCCTATATTTATTTGTCAGCTTAAAACTGTTTATATCTATTTTGAAAAGTTGCAAAGAATAATGAAGTAATACATTTTAATAAAATTAACAATTTAAGAATTTAGTAGGATCAAAATAAATAAAGTAAGAATAAAATAATTACAAATAAACGTTTAAGTCTAAAATACCTCACAAAGAAATAAAGACCAATTTCTTTTGTTTAGATAATGGATAAATTTTATATATTTATTTCTATTTCTTTGTCCACCATTGTCAAACGTTTAGTATATATAAAACAACATCCCAGCAAAATAAGTATATGTAGATCTAAATCAAACTAATATTAAAAATAAATAAATATTATTTTCAGGCAAAAATATACATCCACAATTACTACATTTGAGGATATGAAAAATAAAAAATAATAATAAAATAACATAATATCATCCTTTTATATTGACCTCAATTAACTAAAATTATTTCAATAGTATATACTTTTACATCTCTGTTCTGACTTTTTTCTCTATATACATCTATTTTTTTTTCTTTTTTAAATAAGTCACAATTCTGTGATCAATATGCTCTCTTTATACAGGAATCACAAATTGGCTTCTATGATTTTCTATCCGGTAAATGTTCCTATAAAAGGGTTTTCCATTTTCTGCACTCTGGTATTGTTTTATGTCCTTCCACCTTTAATTGCTGTCCATATACACAGTTAATAAAGCATTTGTCTATAGATCTGATCATATTGGTGAACATTGAATATACAGCATTAATCTTTTAATGGGTTCTTTCTCTCTTTTAATTGACCACTTTGGCAGGTTACTATAATAACATTTATCATCTTAGGCAGGTTGAAATGTTTTCTTCAAAGTAGTCTTCCATTTTCTAGCTATGGACAGCAGCAATTTGTACTTTAAAAGTGTATTCTACCAATTCATCTTGAAAATTATTTTACCAAAGTTAAATTTTTTCATTTCTGTTATTTGAAAGTTAGCTTTTCCTTCACTCACAATTATTACCAGTATTTGAAAAATAACTTGCTAGCAAAATATTTTTCTTTTTTCTTATTATGGCCTTGTATACAGTTTGGTCATACATTCCTAATCAGCAAAACTCAACAAGAGAGAGAGAGAGAGAGAGAGAGAGAGAGAGAGAGAGAGAGAGAGAGAGAGAGAGAGAGAGAGAGAGAGAGAGAGAGAGAAAGAAATTAAAGTAGCTTAATTTAAATCACAACCACTCCATTATGTGAACAGATCTAAAACAGATAATACAACAACAAATTACCTTCGATTTTTTTTCTTATCTCTTTTGTTTTACTTAATATTATTTTAACTCAAAAAAATGTAATGATAAAGAACTTAATCTTCTTATAGATTTGAAATTAATTTATAAATCTGTTTATCTATTCATATTAACAAAGGTGATTTAATACAAATTTTTTAAAAAATAACCCAAAATAAAATATTTTAACTTAATTTTTTGATATAAGTTCATTTTTCTTTTTTTTCTTTCAAGGTTTAATAAACCTAATTAACCTATTTTTTACAGTAATATATAGCCATGCAGGATTTTACATACCAATTATACAATTTAAACATTTTAATATAACTTAAAATTATTATTTTTTAAAAAAAATAAATTGCTCCTTTATTTTAATGAGATTGAATTTATAAGATCAAACCTGTGCACCATATATCACGAAAAAAAATGTTAAAAATCTTGTTTAGATCTCGTTAGCCTGCTTTTAATTTTACATATTTGTAAATGCAAGTAATTATTGAGATATAGATTTTTAAACAGAGGGCGTTACTAGATATTTGTAATTTCAAGGAGAAATGGGATGGTCAAGTTTTCATATGAGAGATGCAAAAAGTAAAATGAAAATACTTGGTAGATTTCAGTTTATGGATAATAAAAGAATAGCTAAAATAGTATTTAATTGGGTTATGAGTAACTGGTCCATGAGTATTTCATCCATGAACTTCCCATAACCACAATCTTTCATTATTTCTCTAAGAGCTGAGATATACTCTTAAATTTTTCCATCTTCCAACTGCTAAAGCGAGGTCAATGGCTAAAATGATCACTTAATTTCTTTATTAGATTCGTATACTTTATTTCCTCTAAAATAGGTAATCTATTTATGACCCTATTACTTTAATACCAGTGAAGTACATACAAGCAGCTATTTCCTTTTTGTTATCTTCAATACCGTTGAATGCAAAGAAGTTTTGTAACTGCGTGATATATAATGGCCATTCAGTCGCATTACTAACTTTTTTTCCTCCTTTGTGTCAGTGAAGTGTTTTTTAGTGTGCAATGAGTATCGTCGGTAACCAGTCAACATCTGCGAGACAGTAAACCCAGATGATTCGCAATCTGAAGGTATAAAAATCTGTCTAGTATTTAAAGCAAATCGTCCTATTTTGTTTTTTGCAAGCCTAAAGGGCTCTTAGGTTTTAATTTGGGAAAATTGTACTTATTCAGTATAGTTGTGGAAGGAGTCAATTCATTAAATAAAGGCGGTACTTGTCGGACTATATTTAAAGGTTGTTTAAAGACTTTAAGAACTCCGTGATCATTTATTTGTCTGTGTATATTTAAGCTTGTCTATATATTCTAGTTTTGTGTTGTATAACTTGTAATAAATCTTTAGTACTAAATTTAGATTAGTTATTAATTAATTGTGGTTTGACTCTTCTAGAGTCGTGGGCAAATGCACAACAATATATACATATATATTGTAATGGTCTGAATGGGACAAGTATCTATATAATAAGAGCTAAAAACACACTCTATTAAATGCAAAATTGAACCTAGATTTATATCAGCTAAAACACTTTAATAAAATTTCTGCTAATCTGTTTCCTTCATTAAGTCATTTGATCGATACCACTGCAAGTTTGAAACGGATGGGTAATAATAGGACTACGGCTCTAATGTGTATATAAGATAAGATTTTCATTAGGTCTTATTTTTGATCTTTATTTGAACTAAATAAATGAATAAAAGACAATACTATCGAATAATAAATATATCTGCATATAAGTATTTGTTCATATACTTTATCTAACTAAAATAAATAAAATAATTATTCTGAAAAAAAAAATCAAAAAAAAAATCATTACTTTAAATTAATAATAAAAATACTAATTTATTTACATTTAATTATAATGATTCACAAACACATTTGATAAACCATAAGTTGATAAACATAATATATTATGCTTATCCAATGTGTAAAACTAATTATGATGTAAAGAAAGGACAGATTTAAAATCAAAGAAAAATATATGCTTAATCTCATTTGTCAAATATATAATGTTTATAGAGTCTCAGGACTTATTCATATTTAGGGTAATAAATAATAGGAAATCTAATTAAATATATGAAAATTAAAATTATTATTTAATAATAATTTTGATTAGTTACCAACGTCTTCTTTTAATTATATGTCATCTAAAAACATATATTCCAAACTAGGACACAGATGTATTTTATTTATTAAATAAATAATTAAAATAACTTGAAAGATAGTGAAAGGTGATGAAAGGATGGCACCATACCCATATTTGCATAAACAAAAAAATAATCCAATGTATATTGATATATCCTGGATTCATGAAAAATTTAAAAGTCAATTATTCTTCATAACTTAAATCGTTCAGCAATATATATATATTGTAACCATATATTTTAGTATAAAATATAATAATTGATGTAACTGGTATAAAAATTTCTCTGTCTTCTTTTGGTGATTTGATTGGCTTGATTTGCACTTTGAACAGATTACTCTCTCATATTCAAAATAATTTATTAGAGAGAATTTGTAATATTTTGCCTTACTTGTTGTCTATATTATTTTAATAAATTTAAATTGCTTCTTTCCATATACTAATTCATATCAAAATGTTTAACTTTTTAAAAATTTTGACAACACATTAAATTTGGTAAAATATTATTAAAAATAATAATAATTTTGATTTGTTTAAAATGGTCTTAAAAATTATTTCCATTGAATTAAAAAAAACCATTTGTTCAACTAAATTTAATTATTAAAAATAAATACAGTAATTACTATGCGTTTCAATGTAAAAAAAGAAAGGAGCGCGAATTAAAAAAAAGATCGTCTGATAGTGTTGCTTTTGAGGGGAGAAAGAAAAGAAAATGGTAAAAGGCAAATGGTGTGAATATGATAAGCTTATTTTAAAATAGTTAACAAGTAAACGGATTACCACAAAGTTTTCTATAAACGTAAAAATAACATAGTGGTATTTAATAATAAGATGAATTGCTAAATTTAAAAGTCTGTTCAAGTCGGCTAGCCAGGTGGATCAAATCGCCAGTAATAATTTTCCAATATTACATTTGAAATATGTCGGAGCTTTCCAGTTTAAAAGCATAATTAATTGCAAGATTTTGGTATGTTTTAAAATATTTATTATTCTACAATTTGGAAAAATTAAATAAGTATTTTAATTACAGAAGTTTTATAAATATGAAAATTTGCGTTTTAAAAAAGAAGAAGTTTAAATTAAAGTAAAATGTTAAAGTTATTAACATAGTTTAATATTTCCGTTTATAATTTTAATAAAAAATATAGTATTGATTGATATTTAACTTTGCAATACCAGTAATATATTTGCTAGTTAATTTGTTTACCATTTGGATAATAAAAACAGTCTTCAAATAATTAATCAAAGCTATTTTCTAATTTTATCGTCAGTTTGGAATGATTAAAATAATTGCTATAATTAGTATTCCTAGATTTAAGCATGGATAAATAAATATTAGCATGGATGTGATAAACTTGGAACAGTTTTAATAGAGAAATGTAGAAATTAATAACTTATGAAAAAACATTTTCATTTAAACTCTGCGTGTCATGTTGTGGAATTGTTTCATGTTTATGGAGCCACGTAAAATCGTTAATCTAATAGTGCTTATAATAACTAATACAAATGGATAAAACTACATGTATGGAATTCAACTATAATTGTAGCTATTACTTCGTATATTTATTGTTCGACACATCGTACATGGATTTCACGGATCATATTTGTAGTTATAAAATGCTATACAATTTAATTTGTGATACACACACCTGCTAGAATTCATATGTTGAACTATAATATGCTATACATTTAATTTATATCATACACACACCTGTTAGATTTTATGTATTTGATGAATAATGCATTACTTTAATTTTATCGTTAGATGAACTTGCATGTGAAGTTCATAAGTTATATTTTATTAAGTTTAAATTAATAGGGGTTGAATAGAATACTTATTCAAGAGAATAGCGCTTGCGAAAAAGCTTGAAAAGTACTAAATGAATTTATGAGATGTATCAATTTTTATGAGGTATTTTGTGAGTCTTTCCAGATTTCTATTCCTATACTAATATTACTTATATTATATTACATATGTTTTATCTTAAGCAAGATAAGTTAGTACATTAGTTGTCCTGTTTAGCGTAACATTTTATTATGCAAGAACCCACATTTGCTAAAATGTTAGTGTTTTCTGAATGGTCAGAATAACTGAGGAGGATGATTTTGCACTTTAATGTGAAGTAAATAGTAATGTTGTTTTATAATGTTAAAAGGCATTAATCTGTGCCGGTGGTTAATCCGCAGATTACTTAATTGCCATTTTTTGTATTTTACACTCATTCCTGTGCTGGTGGTTAATCCGCGGAATTGTGTAATTATACTTATTACTTTATGATGGTGTATAAATCCACAAAGCGTTTAGTGTTATTTAATTCCTATGTGTAGATGAATGCATCCACAGGAATATGGTTTTACTTCATAGATATAAGTTGGGCAAAGTATTTTAGTTATTCTGCTAAATCATCTTCTTCCATTTGTAAGTATAATTTATAAGTTAGATTATTAAATTGTAGCAGGACATTCTATTCAAGTTACCTCATAATAATTAACTGTTGGTTGATTATTATTTACCTGAATGTAAGTTTAAATTTTCACTTTATTTAATGATTGCATTATAGCTAAATCCTACAGATATAATATTATTTATTATATTATTATAAGTTTACGGTATAGATTTATTGAATCTGGAAATGACATTAGATGTTTCATGAGTTGATGTTGAATTTAGTATAATTTCCTCAATACATTCATTATATCAAATTGAAATATAAGGTATGATTAGGTTTTTAAAAACCGTACCTATGATATGTTATTGAAGAAAGTCGATGGAATTATAATTTATTTATTTTATTTGTTTATTTATGTCTTTAATTATAACATTAGAATTAATTACTTATTATTCATAAATTTATAAATAAACGTTGATTTATAATTAAACTTACTGTGCCGTTGCTATTTGTCATTCGTAAAATCAGAAATCATAAACCTTGGATAGAGCATACATTGAAGTACATACTATCGTCAACATGATATAAGAGTTTAGTGATATTTTGAGAAAACATTTGGATGCTTTTCGTCTTTGATAGTTTATGATGTGTAAGGTACAATAAAATCCCATTTACCTTTTCCATCATTTTAGCTTTGCGTAGTTGATTCTAGTATACAATATACATTGATTATTAAACCTGTAAACAGATTTACCAGATAATGACATGATTGAATATATTTACTTAACGTTTTTAAATTGTCATTTGTCAGTATAATAAGAGTCTCAGTGATATAGTAAACTATAAAAAAAGAACCCAAGTATTTATGTTTATTTATTGCAAAGCTTTACCTGGACTAGTATTTGTATTAAAAAATCATATAGATGGTTTAAAATTTCATAATCTTATGTAGTTCCACAAATTATGCCATCTTGTACATGGTCGGCCATCGGGTCTCATACAATGAAAATCGCAAATTAAGGTTTGAAAGATAATAACATTACATACTTATAATTTGTTTAATGTATTTTATCATACTATTATGATAGGTCTTCGCGGTACACCCTGGCTGCGATCAAATTAAATCATAAAAAGTTTGTTATATCATTGGTTTGGTCTGTGGTAAGTTGCTCCAGATGTTGGTTGTGGTCTTTGGTGCATAATATAGATAGCATGATATGCTTTTGGTTACAGCTCTTAATAGCTGACAATGTGCAGCGGGAATTGATCGGTGATCGAGGTTACAATTCTTAGCGCACTTATGTTTTGGTGATGTTATGTAGTTGGGACAACAATCTAACGTTTACAATATATATATATATTTGTGTGTGTGTGTGTGTGTATCGATAGCTACTTAATGTTTCTTCAGAAAGGTTTGCTCAACATCGTTGTTATGTATATATTCCTAGGATAACCGTAACATTATATTCCACTATGGCACAACATAATCTTCAAGTATTGAGATTAATATAAATATCACGTAAGTTCATTAATATATTAATTTTTTCTACAGTACAGGCTTTTTTATACCTGCACTCCAATATGTAATATATAGGGAGTTTGAACTTATTAAAAGATTCTGGCAATATATATAAAAAAAAAGAAAACAATTTCATTACATATATCTCCTGAGTCTAGCGATGAATGTTTGAGAAATTAATATTAAATGTTTTAATTACTTTTACAGCATGAACTATTTCCAATTTCATTGGTAATGTTTCGTTTCCTTGATGATTTGTCTTAGCTACATATATGGTGTCCTACTTCTATATCAATAGATACGTATACATATATGCTGTTTGAATTTAATTGCATACATTTAGAATTTCTTTGGAGATATAAATAAATCATGTTAGAGTCTTTATTTATGCATTCCAAATGTTATTAATTATGATTTGAATTTAAAACTTGTGTAGTTCAAAGCAGATATAAACTTTTTCTTGGCTGTATATTTTCAGGTTTTATTTTCATATAAATTTTGAATAAATGTATATTTTTTTCTTGTATATTTTGCTATTCTTTATAATAAGAAAATCTTTATCATTATGAAAATCTCCTTTGAGATAGGGAACATCTATATATATATAAAAGAATATACATTTTTCTAAAAGTCTGAAAAAGAACATTCTTTTGACTTTTAACAATCTGCATGATGTCCCTTTTTGTAGTCAAGTGATAAACAAAATTTACCGCTATTATACTTGATTTGCTCATGGTGTTATTTGTTATAAACATTTAGTAAGTAGTAATTGTTATAATGACACTCATTTAAATATTATTTATGAGTTCACATTCATATAATCGTATTCATACAAATATGAGTTTAATAAGTTTCATGAAGCATGTATGTATAAAATATATATTTTAAATTATGGCTTTTACCTTTCCGATTTAAAATGTTGTTTGTAATTTATATTTCAGAGAAAGTTATTTATTTTCAAGTTGAGCAAAATTAGAAATGAAAATATTGCATAAATGGTACATGTTCCTTTAAACTGAGATAGATTATATTAAATCATTACTATTTTTACTTTTATCTTTATAACTATTAAAAATATATTCTCACTGTAAAATGAGATGAAGATTAAATAATAGGAAAATTAGAAAGATATTGATTAGACATTTTAATAATCAGAGATTCTGCATAAATGAAAAAAATATATTGTGTATACTTCAGATCTAACTACTGGCGTATAATCTAATGTTATGTACTTTCTCACTAAAAGAATTTTTTAAGATTAAATGTATTCTAAATTGCCCCATAAGTGTTTCATGTTTATTTTAAAATATATTTATTAATCATCAAATTCAAAATTGTATATTAAGTTATTTAGTTGTAATGATAAATAAATAATAGAAGCTTACTACTAAAGTAATTTTGTCAATTTGAAAAGCTTTAACTAATATCTAAATACAAGTAGGATTGTACAAAATCAGCTTTTGTGATGCCACCATGGGATTTTGGATACTTTTATAGCATAGTCGTTGTTTTAATGTTGTTAGCAGGCCTCCATTTCCATAAAACTGATTCAAAGGTTTAAAATAAATGGAAAGTGGAACACCAGGATAAGGAATGTCTTGATTTAATCTTAACCACTTATCACTTCCAACTGACATATTGAAAGTCATTGGAATTATAAATGAAATCTCCTCTTTACCTAAGACTTGATCTCCCATGGATCTACAGTAATCAGGGCAGGCTGTCTGAATTATGTTACATGCAAAAACACTTGGAGAGAATTTTTCCCCAGTTATAAATACAGCTTTATTTTCTATTGATAGAATGTCTAAATAGCAAATGCATCGACGTTGCTTCTAAATCATCTATTTTTTCTCTAGCTTTAATTCTCTCCATATAGGTGACTAATCCATCTTTCCCATCATAATGTCTCGATATCACAAACTGACGCTCATCCTCAGATAAAGTCCTATATGATATGCAGTAAAGTAATTTTATAGTATTATCTTGAGGAGTTTTTTCGGGTTCTGGTTGAAGCTTGTCACCCAATTTTAAATAATCACTTTTATAGATTGTTACATCATCTTAAAAGTTCAACTTGTGGTTCAATTGGGTGTCACGTTTCGAGTAGGGATCTGACAGGGTTGGAAATCGGTTCCATAAATGCTTTTCTGTTCAATATTTTTAACGTGAGAAGGAAGAAATCGTGGAATTCTATGCTGAAGTGAACAATGTACAGTTTTTTTTTTTTAAATCAGTAGAATATATTGAATCTCCCATAATAGTGAATATTGTTCACATGGCAGAGATTCAAGAGTAGGGCATCGTAGATCTTCTCTTACTAACTCATTTCTTATTGTTCTTAGTGGGTAAAGTATATGGGTTGGCCTTAAAGACAATTTTCTATAATCATAATCATATGAACCTGCAGGTTCATTAATAGAAACTAAACGTCTATCTGAAAAAACAATCAAATGAAGTGTTTTATGTTTAATGAGTAAGACTTAGATGTATTCCTATCCTAAAGATTATTAGTTAATAGTGTGATTCAAAATACATTCATGTGGAAATAACACATTTTCATCCTTATCATCATTATTTTTTACTGGTGTTTCTGTCACCACACAAAACATTCTAATATTAAGTGCACTATTGTAAATTCCTATAAAGGTTATGCCTACAGCTCTAATCCTACCATCAATTTCTAAATAACATTACTTGGAAATCCACACGGAAGTGAAGTAGTTGGTTTACTTCAATCTCATGTGTGACCCAATTTCCCATTTTCTAAAGGTTTTCCAGATTGTGCATCAGATATAAATATCACTTCTTTGTCAATTTCTCTATGAATAGTGATTACACTATTATTCACATGAGTTATTTGATCACTAAAAAATATGTTCGTAATTCCACAAATGTTAGAGTATAAATTGAATGACTTTCATAAAAATATTATTACCCGTAGTGGTCTTCACTGACAGAAAATAGCTTTTGAAATTTTAAGTCATCATGAGCTCTCCTCAGAAAAGGCTTTGCATTTGCTTGCAAGGGTTTACTGCTAAGCTATTTGTCAATGGCACTTAATTTTTTTTTTATGAAGATCACAAACTAAAGCACAAAATGGATTACCATATTGACTGGTTGTATATTGCCATATTCTACTTAGGTTATGCTTCAACATTATATATTTCTTTGATTTTGTTCAATTACGATAATTATAAAACAAATCTTTAGGCTCATATAAAGGGCGTAAAATCTTATCAACATACTCATTCCTTCTTTTATATTGAAATTTATAAAATGATTTTTTAATACCCAAATAATTTACCTTTATATTAACATATTTTCCATATGCACATACTTTAGTAATCTTTAAAGGTCTCACACCTCTTGTCTTGTGATTACACTTGTTGTGAGCTCATTAGCAGAAGTGGCAGTTAAAATATATGCTTATATTTGACTCATAATCACACTTATCACAATGATGTTTATAGTCTCTAGGATGATCTCCGATATATTGCACTAAATAATCTCTATTTTCTGTTCCAAATAAACAGTCAGCGCAATTAACGTTTTTGGTTTAGACCGAAGTTTAGACACTTCATCTTTTCTAGTAATTCATTATCTACTTTGTCCTGATGATTATTTACATCTTTCAGAACTTCTCCCTTATAACCACATTCAAGATAAGAAATGTTACAATCTATTGTGTATAATTTATTTAAAACAAAACCCTCTGGATTGTTTTCCGCACGTGTTTTTAAAAAATGTGATATCGTAATACAAATTCTAATAATGAAAAGAAAATGTGATTCACTCCTGCATATAGAAACTTTGTTGTTTACTTAATAAAATGATATTTTTTAAATTTCCATGGATTAATTGTTGAATAATTTGTGCACATAGAACTATTAAGGGATAATTACTACAGCAGGAATATGAAAGGAAATTGGGATGATTGTACTGGAAAGAGACTATAAGTATTTTTATTAATGGTTATTTGTTTCTATAAGCCATTTATTTAATGCATTATACCACCATTTATTATATGCATAAGTTAAGTGTTAGCAAAATATTTATTTTCTTAAAGTTTTCTTCCAAGCGTAAGCTTGTGGCTAAGACCTGTAGAGGTCCTTACCTTCGGATGTTTCAGACGCTTATTCCTAAGGTTACAACCTTAGTAAATATTACTTAATATAATAATGTGCGTTTAATAAAATTTATAATTAAATCAGTATAGTACTTTAAAAATATGCCTTCTTTGAAATAATAAAATATTGCTTTACTCTAATGAGACGAATAAGAAATATGAATGAGAGGATATAATGTTTAAGGTGTTTATTAGAATGGTTTATTACTTTAAAATTTAGTTATAATAAAATTGATATGTTTTTATCTTTGAATGCATGTTGTTGATAAAACGAGATGACCCTGTCCCAGTTGACAGAAAATTATTATATGAACGATGCGCATTTCTTATTTCTAGTTACTAAAGATATAAATTGATTTTATGTGTATATAAGCTTGTAAAATTATTGGCTAATACTTCGGTGCAATATTTTTTGTGTAAAAATTAGATTTAAATTCCCATATATGTATGCGGAATAATTAACTGACCCTTGTATGCCTGAGGTTGGTTGAGTTCTCACCACCTGGCCAGTTGAGCTGGAGCATATCTTGCTCATTAAGTAGTTAGGAAAAATTTCAAGTAGTTAGAAGTTGTGGATGAATTTCCCACCCTATGTTCATGTTATACCGTAAGATGATTTCTGTGTTAATGGTAGTAGTGTTTTGTGCAAGCCCATCCATGTTTATATGCCTAGCGATGAGTCATAGCATATCTCAGCTCTTATGAAAAGGTGCTGTCTCGTTTATGAATCCTTGCGGACACATATTGATTCCGAATTCTTTTTCCTTACGGGTGTATATTTGTTTGAAGAAAATTTAAGAATAAATATTGTTAATTTTGCTGATAAGGTCATACAATCAGTTCGTTGTTTCTTTATGGCATCTAAGAGTTAAAGTGTCATCTATTGTAATGATGCGTCACGCCTGGCTGAGCTTTACCTGGCTGATTAAGAGCCAATAAAATATTAGAATTTGAATTTTAAGTTTGGAGAATGCTGTGATAAGCAGTGTGCATCGAATTTCCGGATTACCGCCAGAGTAGATCCTTCCTGGACTGGTAAGCTAAATAAAATGTTATTCTTTTTGGAGACATTGAATATTATCTATGCATAGGTATGGGAAAGTGTTACCCGTATGAGAGCTAATTCTTTAACGCTTGAATTGTTTATCTATGGATGTAAGGGTAAGCAAATGCTTTGTAGTAGTTAGAAATTTAAATAGTTTATCAAGGCATATTAATTTGCTCGAGTTAATACGTAGTTTATAAGTTTACTTCTTAGCTAAAAGAGTTCTTTATGACGAATGTCATTAACCGTATGTTAGTGAATGTAATCTATAGTTAGAATGAAAAAAAAAGAAAAAAATATTAGAATTTAAAAATAGATTATAGTAAGTTAATAAGTGTTTGTTAGAGTATTAAGTATGTTCTGTAGCTTACTGATAGTCAGAATAGTAGAGTCATCTGTTAAAATAAAAAATAATTCCGTAGCAGAGGGGAATCCCATCTTGTTAATATGACCTTTGTTTATCCTAGGTGGTATAGATGTACATAGCAAGATTAGAAAATATTCAATTTATGTACGGTACAATGTTGGGAGAAGAAAATGTTCAATTAAGTTTAAACCCAAACAAGTATCCTCACGGTTTACATATATTAAAAAAACCATTAGTCAAATGGATAAAGCATGTAACTAGAAAAACTAATTATTTAATTAATTATTAAATATTAATAGATAAAAAATATCCCAGATAAAGACAAAGTTTAAACGTACACTGGTTTATGATAAAAAAAACTATAACTTGGAAATATAAACATTAATAAGCTTCTTTATAAATAATAAAGGAATAATTTGGCAGATCATGTGAATGATCGATTCTGGAATTTATCAGTCCCGCATTAACTGCATCATCCCCTTTATAAATTACAATTTGGATTAAATATGTTCTTTATTATAAGTATATATTTTCAAAGTAATATATAATGAGAAAGATATAAAAATAACGTTTATTTTATTTTCAAATGTTGTTTTGAAATTAAATGTACTTAATTTTCGAAATGAAGGTTATTATGCAATATTTCAAAAGCAGGCTTTATGTAATTTACATTGTTAACTGGGTGTGTTTGTTTTATTATTATACATTATTTTATTGTAGATGTTAAATAAATTTTATATTTGCGTGCGCATATACAAGAATAAAATAAATAATATACATATATTACAAATTTTATTTGTCAGAATTAGTCTAACTATCTAGATCTTTTTTTTTTTATCTTTTCAAAAGTCAATATAATTTAAAACGTTTAA
>JAQFVV010012399.1:1006159-1151159 GCA_028023455.1 Epiperipatus broadwayi | reverse complement strand
AATTCTTTCAGCTTCGTTTTGGATGTTTTCTAGAGCTAAATGGTTGGTATGATAAGTTTTGAGACTGCTTTGGTTAATTAAATTATTTTTAATTTATATTTGTTTGTTCTTTGTAAATCACTGTTCAAATAATTAACATTCAGTAATTAATACTTGATAATGGGGTGGATTAAATCTTTTTTCGATAGTAAAATTATTTGAATTATCTGTTTATCAAGCTATTTTAATAAAAAATGCAAACTGTATTTTAATGCATTAATAGTGAATATATTAATATTTTTAAATTTATGGAATTTTAGTTAATGTGATTTTTTCTTGAGCGGCAGTTTCCAACCTTTTTTAAAGTATCGCTGAATTTTAGGCTTTTGGGCAAGAAGATGGCGTGCCGGTAGTTAATTTTTTTTTCAATTTGTATATGATGATAGAATTTAACACAGACTATATATATTTTTTTAAATTTATTTAGGGACCATAGCATTTTACAACAATATATATATATATATAAAAGTATAAAACAAAAGATTGCAACACATTTAGTGAGAGGTATACTTTTAAGTATAATAATTATAGGACGATGTACACATTAAAAAAATTAAAAAAAAAAAATTAAACATATATGTGACAAAATAAAATCTATACGATATAAAAATTAAAACAATTTTTTTTGAACATAAATACCACAAAACTATAAATGGTTAATACTCTTTGGGTAGTAACAAATTATTTTAATCAGTGTGAGGTTAGCACGTGTTTATTTTTGACAAGATTAGAAATATCTGGCTTAATTTTGCTCATCTGATTCAATATTGTGCAAATTTCTATATTTGTCCTTTATCGCAATTATAGCAGAAAATGCACTCTCACACAAATATGAGGTACTGAATGGCATTAAAAATTTTAATGCTTGTTGAGAGTTCTGGATGTTTTACTTGGATACACAGCCAAAATGAAAACAAGCCGATAGACTGAAATTTCAATCCACCATCATTAATAAGATCTATGAAAGATTCTTTCCAATTACATTATCTGGAACCTGCTCTGATAGTGCAAAAGGATTGTGAATTCAACTTTGAGCAGTAGAATTTTCAGTAAGATATTTTTGAAAACAATCATACAAATATTTTATAAGATCCTACATGTCATTAATGACACAGTCTGTTATGGATAAATTGTTTTCTTCTAAAAAATTATATAGGGTGGAAAACACACTGAAACTCCTTTTTTCGATTTGTTTTTTTTTTAAGAAATGTAGTTTATTTTCATATGCTGTTATTTTATCTTTAAGATCAAACTGAAAATTATTATCTCCCTGAAAACTCACATTTAAATTATTTAGCCATGAAAAAATGTCTGATAGATATACTAATCTAAATACCCAATCCTCGTCAATAAAATAATATTTTATTGAATCTCCTGAATCCATAAGAAAAAATATTTATCTTGAATTTAACTTAAAACGTCGGCTAAGGACTTTTCCTTGTAAGAGCTGGACCGAATCTTGGTATGAAGTAATACTGTTTTATGTCGACTCCCTATTTCAGTACCTAGAATTGAAAATAAGAAAGTACTTTTGATTTTATATAACAAGTTAACTGTTTTTACAGCTTCACTAAAAATAGATTTTAAATTTACAGGGATATATTTTGTAGCCAAAACTTCCGCATGAGATTTACTCTGGTGCTACTTCTTTAATTTTCGTTACTACACATAATTGTCCAATCATTGTACGAGCACCATCTATGCAAACTCCAACCCATTTGTATCAACTTATATTGTTATTAATAAAATAAACACGGATTATTTTGAATATTTCGTCTGACTCTTTCGTTCAGATAACGAGTTACAAAATATTTCTTCTTGAATTTCATTGAAACGTCAGTACATTTGTCTACTTGCAAAATATAAAACATGCATTCTCATAATTTCTTGATTAAAATACTTTCAATATTTGATGTCATATCATCTACTTGCCTTTTTACCCTGTTGCTTGATAGTGACACTCTATATAGCACTTTCCTTGGCTCTTTTTTCTCCAAGTACAGATATCACAATATCTTTAATTTAACATCACATGATCACATCTCCTATACTAGCACATTAATTATTGATAAACAGAGCAAAACTCTCCATACAGTATTGCCACCTGTGCTAAACAGAGTAATCAATGGATGCCAGAAGGCTTGTGCATAAAATCCCTATCTAATACCTACTCATCCAATATCCCCAGACTAGTTTCTGGCTTGTGGCCGTTGTCAGTGAGGAGCTTTGGATCTGAGAGCACTGCATCTAGATCTTAGGATCTAATGCAACTCTCTAGCAACCACCTTTTATCTCTACTTAACTACAAAACTATGATAATGAAAACATAAAAAATATTTTCAATCTAAGCTCAATAGCTTATATAGTCATATGGATCTGAACTCAGTTCAGCACCCATACATTTTGGTGTCTTTGGATCCTATTAGGCAGGATTGGTGTTAAACCATTAAGCATCACACGATCACATCTCCTATACTAGCACATTAATTGTTGATAAACAGAGCAAAACTCTCCATACAGTATTGCCACCTGTGCTAAACAGAGTAATCAATGGATGCCAGAAGGCATGTGCATAAAATCCCTATCTAATGCCTACTCATCCAATATCCCCAGACTAGTTTCCATTGATTACTCTGTTTAGCACAGGTGGCAATACTGTATGGAGAGTTTTGCTCTGTTTATCAACAATTAATGTGCTAGTATAGGAGATGTGATCATGTATGCTTAATGGTTTAACACCAATCCTGCCTAATAGGATAGTGGTGGCTATGGTTGTAAAAGAGCCAAAGACACCAAAATGTATGGGTGCTGAACTGAGTTCAGACCCATATGACTATATAAGCTATTGAGCTTAGATTGAAAATATTTTTTATGTTTTCAATTTCCTTCTCATAGTTTTGTAGTTAAGTAGAGATAAAAGGTGGTTGCTAGAGGGTTGCATTAGATCCTAAGATCTAGATGCAGTGCTCTCAGATCCAAAGCTCCTCACTGAAGACGGCCACAAGTCAGAAACTAGTCTGGGGATATTGGATGAGTAGGCATTAGATAAGGATTTTATGCACAAGCCTTCTGGCATCCATTGATTACTCTGTTTAGCACAGGTGGCAATACTGTATGGAGAGTTTTGCTCTGTTAATCTTTAATTTCTGGTAGCAACAACGTTTCTCCAATTGTGTGTGCTTTACCGCACCTGGCTATATGCAAACTTGGTAAACATGATGTCAGTATATAATTAGTGTTAACGTTACACAACTGCTTTTTGATCACAAAATTCGCATTGTTTTCTTTTTAAAAAATCAATTGGTTTATCTTTTAAATTTTGATATTGGGATAATAAATGTCTTTTCAAAAGAGAAGGCTTCAAACTTCCCTTTGATAAACATTCAAAACATATAACACATTGTGGAATAGGTTCAGTTTCTGTGCCGTATTTCATGGAGAATCCATACTTTATATAGCTAGGATAATACTGTACTATCCAACTATCTTTACGTTTTGATATCGATAGTTCATCTTTGCTCATATCTGGCGATTTGTTGTTTGTGTTTTTGTTTTTTTGTTTTTTTTTTGGGATAACTACATCCAGCCTGCTCTAAAAATCTATCCATGGCCGTTGACTGATCTATTTTAAAT
The DNA here is from genome assembly GCA_028023455.1 of Epiperipatus broadwayi. Lineage (NCBI taxonomy): Eukaryota > Metazoa > Onychophora > Udeonychophora > Euonychophora > Peripatidae > Epiperipatus > Epiperipatus broadwayi. The sequence goes on along the minus strand of JAQFVV010012399.1, from coordinate 1,147,487 downwards.
GACAATCAAAATAATAATAAAAACAAATAAATAGGACTTGAGACTTACATTTAATATTACTAAGTCAAATTGTTAAATGCATAATATTTTAAAATTTATTAGACTGCACTTCACAGAATTAAAAAAGGGCACTATATAATGCACAAAACAAAAAACAACTTATAATTATTTTCAATACATTCGCGCTGGATATAACTCTACAAATAACTATTACAAACAGATTTCATGACTGTACTTCCGCTAAATAGAAAAAAGCATGGGCTAGTCAAAAACACGAAATGTTACTATATTTCATCAAACTTTTACTTTGTTTTACTTAAAAAATTGTCGATATAAAAAATTAACTAATTATTTTTTTTTAAATAAAAATGTTATAAAACAATAATTACTTGTTATACGTAATATATTTTATTATTTTACTGGTCGCATATCGGTATTCGTACGCGTACAGCGGTTAGGAACCGCAAGTATAGAAAATATACATGTATTTAAATATTATATATATCTTGAATTGATAATGCAATTATATGCAGAATACGTGTTTATTGCAAGAATTTCAGATAACAGAAAAGAAGGTATTAATTAATATGATGAAGTATATTAAATACATAAAAAATGTAATATGTCAATTAAATTAAACAAGGTATTTAAGAGTGCAATAGTCTGGTAACTATAGATTTAAATGGAATATAGGCTTACATTAAAATCTTGCAGTCTGATTATTAATATTTAATGTTTTTATCTGGTGGTTGTCCTTATGCACTGATTACTAGTGAGTGTTATAAAGTGTCATATTTAAAAGTTTTGTCTACATGTCCAAATCTGAATTGTTATTGTTTATAATTTATCTTTGTGATCAAATTCAACTAGTGTTTTTTAATGTTCTAAAATTTAACAAAATTAACGCTAAAATAACATTTAAGAGCTAATAACTGTATAGGTATATGATATTGCCTTTGGAAATGGTATTAGTGTTTATTACTGACAACATGATTTTGTAATTTTGATATTCTTCATTTATTGGAATATTCTCAGTGACAAAAAGTGACAGAATGGTTATTATAGACAAATAATGTAAAAATATAAGCGAGTTAAATTAAGAAGTTAGTCTGTTATCTGAGCCATAGTACAGTAGCATTCTTGGACATTGATTACAACAATGATTTCCGAGATAGTTTATAAAATACTGATAGTGAAATTAAGAGATAAATATATGCAACCTAAAACAAGGGACAGTTAACATTGACTTGACCATGACCAAAAAGATCTGTGAGTGATATCTCCAATGATTTCTTTAATACCGAATAATTTAATTATTATTGAAAAGTATTTATCCCAACTCTGAGGAATAAAAGACAAAGACAGAAACTATAGCTAAACTTTAAGTTATGAGTATTGTTATATTGTATACATCTAAATGAAATCAACTGCTAATCAACAAAAATTATAAACAGGATAATAACACCTGTTACACGTGTGCGTTTAAATGAGGATATTAATTTGATAATCGTAACTTTTTTAAGCCTTCATTTATTTGAATATGCTATTAATGATTTTCTATATACTGGATTATTTGCATATAATTCTAATATGCGATTAATTAGATGTGCATGCACGAATTATTGATATCGTATTTCTATGATAAGATTAATGTTTATTTTACCAACTTTGTTTAAACTTGCATTTTTCTGCAATTAAGTCAGCATCATTAGAATAGATATTGGAAAGTTGTTTATGGCAATTAATTTTGTACGCTAAGCAGATTCTGTATTATTATAATGTTTTAATTTAATCTATAATGTTACAAGTAGTTATTAAGAACATGCTTTTCATTACAGACTAATGATACAAGTGAACATTTGTAGAATAGATTATCCCACAGATGAAATAGTCTATAGAATATAATAAGTATGGTATCAGTAGTAGAAGATTGGTTATTCATGAAAAATTGATATATATCCTAAGATTTATTACGACTGTGTGATTTAATATAAAGAGAGTTTACTATGTAAATATTTCACCTTTCAAATACTATTTCAAGTCTGTTCATATTTGATGGCATCCAACGTAATGATAACAATTATATCTCTTACCTAAAATAATATCAATATCTATAGGGTTTTTACTCTACCAATTTTAATTCCCCAAAATACCATAGAGAAAACATCAGGCTGTGGTGCACATTTGCTTCCAATAACAGGGTTATTTTCACCGTCCTCATATAGAAATTATTTGATTTGTTGATTAATTCAAATAAGATCCCCATTACAATTAATATGCAATGTACTTCTTCACGGAATCTAAAGTCAATTTGGAAACTCTGTTCTTATAATATTTCTAGATCTATTATTATGTATATGTTTCATATTTTGCATAAACAAGCATGCCTCATATTATATATAGGAATACAAAAATTTGGAAAAAAGTTAACTAACAAAAACAAGTGCAAAAAATTGTATCATACTATAAATTATATATAAATGATAAATAAAATTGTAAACTATTAATGATAATAATAAATATTCATAATAGCAGTTACAAAAATAGACAAGTATATTCAATTATTTTTATAGTATTTTGCAACTTTTAAACATATTAAATTTTTCAGCAAATATAAAATGTTTTACAGATAAAAGAATTATCTAACTGAAAATGTTTCTGTACATTTATAACTGTTCATTAATACTTTATAATTTTATTCACATTATTATAATTGTTAATCTATAAGTATTCCATTATATATATCGAATCACTATCATTATTATAAATAATATATAATTAATAATTATTATGAATATTTATTATTACCGTTATTGGTACTTATGTATTAGACCTTCTGACAGTGAAATTTCACATATATGTGATTAGTTTATTGATAGGTAATTCAAGAAAACAACATTTTGTACATAGAGAAAATTATACACTTATATTATAACACCAAACAAACAAATGTGTAAATTAAGACCGAATTAAACATATTTACAAATGTCTAAAATCCAAAACAATTAATTTTTTATGTAAATATTAAATATTATTCCACTCACAAAAAAGTTGTTAGTCAAAATATTGGTTTGTTATTTAATATTCATTTAAAAATTGTTTTCGTTTTTAGAAGATTGTGAATGGGTTTAATTCGGTCTTTATTTATACATTTGTTTGTGCCGACATTTTTCATCCACGTAGGACTAATACTAAGTACCTTGTTAATATTTTATCGTTTTATTTATTTATTAATACAATTGTTAATCTGCAATGAGTATTTTACTTGGGATATATATATATATTGGATTGTCTCTGTTATTGTAAATAATATAAAAATACTATAACAGACACTAATGTATAAAATTAATTTTAAAAAAAAAATACTCTTTTATGACGTTCTCATCACATCCATGGTTATTAAAAACTATACTTAAGTTAGAGCTTTTACTGTATTTGCATAGTAAAGAAAAAATGACTTTAAAAATCTATTACAATGTAAAGAAATTTTAATTAAAATTACAAAAAATAGTAACAGAGTTATATGTGTTCACAATCTTACAGGTAATATTTTAGCTGTTATTAAAGAAGAATATCATTTTTTTTTATTAAGGAAATATTTGTTGGAATACAGATTCTACTGATTACATTAGATTACAGCTATATTCATTTACATTCATTTTAGTCTTTGTTTACATTGATTGAATTCAACTTGAATTTGCGTTTCTCTTTTATCTTGTGTAGATTTATGTCACATCTTGGTCTTTAGTTACACCGCGTCAAATCAAGCAGCCATTTTTCATTTGGTGGCAGGTTTTATCTGTTTTGTGTTATCTTTGTTCTTTCCCCTTTTCATCAGTCTTCCTGTCATCACTTTTTCTATCTTCATACCTTCTTCTTTCTTGTCTCTTGTAGTTTCAGTTGACAGATCATTTTATAACTTAGATGTCAGTTGAAGAGGTTTGATTGTCGGCTCATCCAGAGTGATCTGTTCCCATGTGTCTGCATATAGTCTGTGGGATGTTATAAGATAGTCTCTGGTTTTCAGACCGCAAATGTGTTTCTTGAAGACTTGCCATGGGTTTGCCGAGTTGTCTCAAAAAACACTGTGACACCTGGTCAGCCACTTTACAAAGAGAATCATGATTGCCATTCGGATTATAGCAAATTCTCCAGTTCTCAGTGCCCCACTGATGTCCAGTGTCTGAGAGCATCCCGACCTAATACTAGATATCAATCTCATCTCCATGTCTCTGAATTTTGAGCAATGGGAGATAAGATGATCAATATCCTCCTCCTCCTGGTTGAATAATGGGCAGATGAAGACTATCATTGTTTGTTTTTTTCTTTCATATGTCAAATGCGTTGACCGGAAAGCGAACCCGGGCCAGCTGCTTGGATGCCAGCTATGTTAACCACTAGGCCACCAAGGCTTGACAAGAATATCATTGTTATATCAATAAATGTCAAATAGAACCTACTTTCATGATAACTGCCATACATTTCAATGATACAGGTATTAATATTTATGAAGTGACTATCAAACAGAGCTTTAAAAATAATTATATTAGGAATGTGGTAAGTAATATCAAACAACCATTAAAAAGATAATATAATGTTATTGCTTAATTGTAGTACTCCATTTATTTCATCTGCTTTCGGAGAGTCAACATTACATGCATACATAAATGTGCATCTGACCTACAGAAGTAGTAGTAATGTATAATTAGTCCAGTGATTAGTTCCTGTGAGTCTTCTAGTAATATTTTTTTAAAATTTTGACTCGTTGTCAGCTATTTATCACAAACTGATATCCATGTTTTTACAATGTTTTTTATGTCTAAATAAAATGATTATTATCAATCCTCATGCTATCCAAAAATCCAATGACCATAAAAACTTTGGTATACAGACCAACATGACCATTTCTAATAAATTTGGTTCATATTTTACTTTAAATAATACTATACTAATATCTCCAAAAAGAAAAAAAAACTATCTTCGAATAGCTTAATGCTGTTAAAAGCATAACTATATTTTTGATATTGTTAAATTTTTATTTATACATCTAGAAATTCTAATAATAAAGTATTGTAAAATAGATATTGTCTTCTTCCCCCCCCCCCCCAAAAAAAAAAAACAGTCATTTTCCTTCTTAGAAAAAGCAAAGACCTTAAGAGCATTTAAAAATTTTTAGTCCTTCACTTTTAATTAGCTTCTAATGATTTATTTAAGCAAAGTAATCGTCAAAAAAGGTCTATATGTTGTGACAAAAATATTTAAATTATTTCTACTATCACTATATCATTTTTTTTTTCAAAATTACATTTGCAGATATAGAGTAATTCAAAAAGCATAAAAAATCGGCAAAATTAGATAACTGTACATTAGAAAATATATATATATATAATTTTTCAAACATACCAATACTTTGGAGAATAAAAACTTTTATCTAAATACTCTTCCAGTGACTCAGTATTACATAGTGTGCCAGTAAATCGTCTCTTGGCTTTGAGTGTAAATTAAAGAAATCAATTTAGATCAGTAAACGGAAAGGTTAATTAAAAAGGATTCAAATGTTTTATTATACGGCCACCAGAACAATCGTCTTCACAACCAGTAGTTGTCCATTCTATTGTTATTTTATGTGATATAACTAATGAATTTTATTATACTAAACCAGTTTCCACTAATGCATTTTTAATGTTCAAGTCTCTATCTTAAGTTTGTAGAAGACATGTATGCACGATTGGTGTAGATCTATAGAAAAAAAAAAACCTATATTAAACTCCAGCTATTAAAAAAACAAATTAAATTGCAGTGGTCATATGTAAAAAAAGAAATGAATTGCTGGTTTAATTATTAGAAAAATAGAAAACCTAAAACATCCGAGTAAAATTTCATTGAAAGTTGGTAATTAAAACTTAACTGTCAGCTGGTATATAATTATAAAAAATGATAAGCTAAAATTCAATAAAATTATTTTTTCCTGTAATAATTATCACTTGATTAGCTAGTCAGATGATCATATGGCTTTTGAGCATGAAAATTATAGGATGAGTTTGCATATAATTATTTTAAGGCTATAGTCCAGTCAAGCTCTTATTGAATTAAACCACACAATCTTTACAAAAATTAATTTCAATTTGGAGTAAATATTTTTCTTATTATAAATTGTTATTTTCCAAAGTATCTGTGATCACCAATATATTAATAAAAATCAAATTAATATTTACATTCAAGTGATTCAAATCAAATGTTTTAAAAATGCATACCTCTCAGTATTAGAGTTATTATTTGAAGATCCACAAAAAAGATATATAATTAAAATGCTAAAGTATCGAGCTTGATTCTATTTTATAAAAGTGTTATATTAAAGCTATGTTTGCACTTATAACTGATTGTTTTATAATATATTTTAACGGCATTAATTTTTAAATATATGATGTAATCAAGCTGGTGCTGAACTATTAAACATCAGCCACAGACCAAACTAGTCAAGCCTCAAGCTAAAAACTAGTCTGAAAATATTGGATGAGTAGACACTAGATAGGGATTTTATGCACAAACCTTTCTGCATCCAACGATTACTCTCACTTGCACTGAGTAGAACTACTGTATGGAGAGTTTTGCCTCTGTGTAAATCTGGTGCTCCTTCTAATACACATACATGAATATATTAATAATACTACAAATCGATGTCTGTATTTCTTAAATTTATATATTTAAACTTATAAATAAATATTAGAAAATGCAGTAATTAAAATTTGTTAAAAGGAACAAAATTATAAACGTCACTTAGGAGCGCTTTCAACTATCCTCGTAGTCTTTGTCAACTAATACTTTGAAATGTCAACTTTCCAATAATTCCGTGATCTTAACATTTGCTGCCTTCCTATTGATTAAGTTGCTTGTATTTATATATTAACGTAGTTTCCTTGATTTTTTATTATTATTATTTTTCAGTTTGTAATATTTTTGCATTATTATAATTGAAATCAAAACCATATATACATGATTTACAGTATTTTTTAATTACTGTATTTTCTAATATTTATTTCTATAAGACATCAACATCATCATCAACCATTATCAATCCAGTGCAGGATGAAGGTCTCTCTAAGTTCAATCCACCTTCTCCAATCTTTAGCTTCTCTTCTTCACATCACCCCTGCACGCTTTCTTATTTCATCCATCCACCTCAGATGTGGCCTCTTTCTGGGTCTTTTACAATCTCTTGGAATCTGGTTTAAGATTTCAATTGTCCATATATTATCATCTCTTCTAGAAATATGTGTACCCCAACTCCACTTCAGTCTTTTAATTTTTTCAATGTGGTCAGTAACACCTGTTTGTTCTCTTACCCATATATTGGATTTTTGATCAATTCTTGTTACTCCCAACATGCATCTCTCCATACTTCTTTGAGTGGTCTGAAGTCTTTGTATTTCTCTTTTATTAAGTGTCCAAATCTCAGATCCATAAGTAAGAACTGGAAAAACACATTTATTAAAAACTTTCCTTTCAAACCACATAGGCATATTTCCTTTTAATATCAAGCTATTTTTATCAAAAGCACTCCAACCAAGTTTAATTGTATGATTAATTTCATCGATTATGTTTCCATCTGTATTAATCATCTGTACAAGGTATTTGTAACTGTTAACTTCTTCTAACTCATCATAATCAATCTTTATTTTCATATTTTGAGAAAATCTATTAAACATTACTTTAGTCTTTTTAACATTTGTTTTTAGTCCTACTTTCATCTGATAACTCCTGCAACATTTCCTGCAGCTCTAAAGCATTATTTCCAAAATCAACTGCATCATCTGCAAAGTCTAAATGACTTAAATAATCTCCATTTACTTTCACTCCTTTAGCTTCCCATTTTAATCCACAAAATACTTCTTGCATAACTGCTGTAAAACGTTTTGGAGATATGGAATCACCCTGTCTTACACCCTTCACAATGTCAACCTTCCTAGTATCATTATGTAATCTAATTGTTGCTGTTGCATTTTTATAAACATTCTTTACATATGACAATATTCTGGATCTAAACCTTGATGATCCAATGCTTTAATCACTGAAGAAATGTTTATAGAATCAAATGCCTGTTCATAATCTACAAATCTAAAGCATAATGGCAACTCATATTCATTTGTCCTTTCTATAACTTCTCTCAATACCTGGATATGATCTACTGTACTAAAACCACTTTTAAATCCAGCTTGTTATTTTGGTTGGTGGAAATCCAATGTTCTCTGTAGACGAGTTGTAATTATCTTGGTAAAAATTTTGTATAAAACTGATAAAAGGCGGATAGGCCTGTAATTCCTATTATCTTATTCGCCACCTTTTTTAAATATTAATATTAATACTGCATTCTTCCAATCATCTGGTACATCTTTATCATTTAGACATTTGGTATATAACTTTGCTAAAAAAAATTCTACTTCTTCACCTACTTCTTTTAATACATCAATTATAAATTCCATCATTACCTGGAGCCTTTCCTTTCTTCATACATTTAATTGCATGTCTCATTTCTTCATTTAAAATTCTGGGCAATTCGGAAGATGTAATAGATATAGGAGGTACTTCTTCTTTATTACTATACAATTCTTGATAAAAATCTTCTACCCATTTCATGATGTCATCTCTCTTTTTAGTAATAATTCCATCTGTTTTTCTTATTGCAGATATAAATTTCGTACCAATACCAAAATGTTGTTTTACATTCATGAGACTTTTATTCTCGTCTACAATTTTCATTGCTAGTTCATAGTTATACTTTCTTATATCATATTCAACTCTTTTGCGCACCATTTTACAAAATTCGAGATATTCAATCCTTTTTAATGCATCATTTTTGTATATCTTCATATTCTTTCTTTTCTTCATAAATTCTCTAGTCTCAGTAGAAATTTTGCTGCTTTTTTCTACCAGCTATCTTTATTGCAGTTTTTAAAAGTGTCTCAGTTATTTTCATATTAATTTCATTCAAATCTGAATCATGTTCAAAATCTACTAATACTTGAAACCGATTTGTAAATTCTAATTGAAATTCATAAGAATGTTGCTGAAGATTAGGAACATCAACTGTAAATATTGTTTTTCTTAATAATTTTTGTCTCTCTAGTTTTGCATTAACACATATCTTTCATCTTACTAATCGATGATCACTTCCTGTGTTGAATTTATTAAGAACATTACAATCTTGAAATATATATTTTTTGTTAGTCAAAATATAATCCAATTCTGCTGTACCTTCATTTGGATGCTTCCATGTTCATTTTCTTTTAACATTTTTCTGAAAAAAGAATTCATAATATAAAGATTTTCTTTTTCTGCAAACTCCACAATCTATGTTTTCTCTCATTTCTATTACCATAACCAAAATTACCTTTAGCACTCTCATCTTACATTTGCTTACCAATTCTAGCATTAAAGACTCTCATAACAATTTAAAAATTTTGTTTAGTCTGATCAAAAGCCTTTTGTATAACTATATAAAAATCTTCTACTACTTCATCACTGTGAGAACTTGTTGGGACATAAATCTGAATCTGCTATTAAATTGTATAACTAATCTTGCCACTCTGTCCGATACACCATCAATCTCCACAATGTTGTTCTTACACTTTTTATTTATAATTAATCCTATTCCACTTGTATTTCCAATATTTCTATCTTTATAATAGAGTACATGTCCACTTTTTTTAATCAATTGTCTCTTCACCTTTTCTTCTAACTTCCCAAAGTCCAATAATTTCCCATTTAATATAAGACAGTTCTTCTCCTAATTCTTGCAATCTTTCTTCACTTGAAATTGATCTGCAGTTATAAGTATCTAAATAAAAAGTCTTCATCAAATGCCAGCCTGGGTCCACAATCAGGGAATTCTGTGCACCCTCCACCATCGGCCACCAACTGCTGCCTTGGTTGGTGACTTTACAGCCTCCTGGGAATAAGGGCCATGATTTAATTTTGTCTGTCATATATTGGAAAAATATTTATCATTTATACAAACATTCATTCTGCCTTATCAGGCAACTGAGAAAAAAGACCTTGGTGTTTCTTGATCTTAAACTCAGAGGTAAAAAGCCAATAAACTTGGTGCCAGCCCATCCATGTTCATATACTATCTGAATAATCACATAATAATAACAGCTGCAACGACAATAACGTACGACATTAGGAATTTGCCCTGCTCGGTTCGTTTAAGGCCTCCAAGAGGAATCAAAGGGGCTCCTTTCAGTTAATAGCAAACTCCTTTCTGCAGCCTTATTTATAAGTATACATGAATATGTATGTATTGCATTTTCAATGTTTCAAAATCTTATTCTAGTTAACTATTTTTGAATTCTATATTTTCTATAGTCATCTAGACTAGAAATATTGGAAAAATTATCTGTGTCGTTAATTGATGTTTTGTTTAATAGATGGCAGTTGATCACATCCTGGTGCTTTAATGGAAATTTTGAAATCTGTCAGGATAGTAAAAATGCAACAGCATTTAAACCTTTAGAATTGTCAAATCTACAAACCGTTTAATTAAAGCATATCATAAATACATTTATATTGTTTAATATGGAAAATATTACTATTTGTTTACTTAACTTAAATAATTCTATAGAATATAATAATATATATTTGTTATTCTTTAATACTTACGCATATATTATTTCTATAATTAATACAATATGCAATTCACTAGTAGTTTTTGTTTTAATTTCTGATACAAACTTTCGTGAACCCAAGGATTTACCTTATTTAATATTATTTGTTTTTCAATATCTGTCAACATTTTTTGGTTTGATGACAATTCTAAGTATGAATAAATATTATATTTTATTCAAAAAATATGCATGGTCTATATATTTCATAGGTTCATTGTTAATAACTCCTACAATATCTTCAGTAATACTTATAGCTTTGAACGACTGTTTTTACATTATTAATTCTTTACATTATGATCGATTAATTACTTTTGGTAAAGTTATCTTTGTTTTAATAAGTACTTCATTAATAATAAATGTTTGTAATATACCTCTTATTTTAGACAGCATAAAATTTTTTCAGAGTAATGTTATATTCTACAAACATTTAGAATATATTACTTTAATTTCTACAACTGGTAATGTTATACCAGTATTTTTGATTCTTTTAATTAGTTATATTTTGATTAGTGTCACTGCTTATAGTAAGCGTTGTACTATTGAACCTACAAATTAAAATTATGGTAAAAGACTTAAAAATATTAAATTGTTTAAAGCTTGTCTTATACCAATATTTGTATTATTTACTTACTTTCCATTGATTATTGTTTTATGTGTAAGCTATTTTAAAGGACCTATTTTACCTTATGTATATGTTGCCGCTTCTATGTATACATATTGTAAAGATATGCAAAACATTCTTTTGTATACTTGGTGGAATAAACGAATGAAAAACTGTTTTAGAAAAATAAAAAGTAAAATTATTTTGGCATTACATAGAACTTTATAATTAAACGTTGTTAAAACATTTTATTCAAATAAAACAGAAAGGAAAATTGTTGTTTTACTTTGTAACATTTCTCAATTGGATTCAGAGTTCAAAAAGTGGAGATTTTGCTTTGTAGATTGATAATACAGTTCTAATCCTGTTGTAAAATGAATTACATTAAAGTGTGAAAGCAATTATAAACTAGTGTATTGTTAATAAGAATCAAATACGATACGTGTAGGAGATTTTTAAATTTGAATCAATGCATTAATAGTTTGCAATGAAGGTGAAACTAAAAAAAAAAAAAAAATTAAAAATCATAAATTAAATAAATTATTGTTATTAATGTAAGACGTAGTTAGAATTTATTGAATTTATTTTATATTGTAATTTTTCCTGTTAGAATTTAATTTTAAAATGTAAACATATATGTCAATAAAATTGTTTTAACGAATGAGAAAAGAAAACATTATTATCCTTATTTAAACTTTAAAAATGGTTTAAACCCATATTTTTATTTCAAATAAAGTGTTTTTTCTTTAACCCTACTGAAAGTGAAATTGATTTTTAAAATGGATTTAAAGTAAATTTCTTAAATAACGATAAAACATTTTTTCAGTTAATTATAGCCAAATATTTTCTACTTTCAATAAAATATTTAACAAACAAAAAAAAACCTATACACTTTTTACTTTCTTATTAAAACTATGTTTTTATTATCTATATGTGTTTTAATATTCTTACATATAAACACTAAATTACAATATAAATATATATGTTATTTCCATTTTAGAGATTATATAACGACCACTATTTATGTAAATTTTTATAGTCAGCATTAAATCAAGCTTATTTCAGCCTTTATTACCATCTACAGATTCCACTTACTCATAATTTATAAATATAAAAATATACCAAAATAATAATAAACTTTCAGACGCACTCTACTCTGGGTTTCTTGGAAGTATTATATTCATACAGTTAGGCTATGTTCGGGCTAAAATCTTTTCTCAGTGACAACTTTAGATGTAAGGTTGGAATTAATACATTTAAGTTATCTAGAAATCATTTAAAAACCTTTTTAAGACATGGCTAGTTAATAGACTTCCTGTTGTCCCACTTTGAAATAAGTATGGATTAGTACATGAAACTAATGTTTCTAAATAAAAACCAGTTTCTATTTTTCAATAAACATCTTGTTAAAAGCAGAAATTCAAGTCAGTAATGTAAATTCAAGTCCTAATTATAAAGAATTTTAGATTTTTGAATTTAGTTATTTACATTTTTTGAGTAGCTTATAATTGTAAGTCGTATAGCATAGCTCTCAGATCCACTGTACATATATATATATATATATATATATATATATATATATGTACAGTGGCAAATATATATATATATATATATATATATATATATATATATTGTGCCCTTTTGTATGGGTCACCATCTAATTTTTGTGCTAATCTATTAAAAATTTTAAATTTAAGATATATTTGAATATGTGATGTTGATTTTGCTTATGGTAATATTTCAAAAGATTTAATGAAAGCAATCTATGAGTATTTTATATGTAAAATTGTGCTGATATTGAGAGAGACATTTTAAGTGATGATGATTATAATATATAGTTGGAAAAATGGCCATAATCAATACTGCATGAATATATTTAATAAATAGGTATTTAAAGCTAAAAGTGTTTAAAAGACAAGTTAAAATTAAATGCATATGTTTATTATTGATAAAATAATATTATAAAAGAATATAAATATTTTAATTATTGTAAGTACTTAAATAGAAGACTAATATTTGATTTTAATAATATTGGATAATTATTTTAAAATCTATTATAATATCTTATTTATTTAAAAAATATTTATTTTAAAAAATGCAATTGTTAGTTTATTTTTAGACGATAACAAGCGTTTCTTGTGTTGTAGTAGAAACAGATGTTAGTTAAATATACACAAACATGCGTGGAAGTTATCTAATGAAGTTGCAAAACTATTTTTAAAAATCATGTTATAAATTTATAAATAATACGTGAGTTATCACGAGATAAAATAAAGATATTCAATGTGAAATATTAAATCTGATTTTAAAATATTGTTTTAAAAATATGACGTATAAAAAAATACTTAGTTTATTTTGAATAATTTTATAAAAGTTAAAATAAAAATCAAGTAAGAGTATATTTTAAAAATGTTTAAGGGATTTAAATAAACGATAAGAATTATTTTAAAAAAATAATAATGTAATAAATATTAAATATTAAATAAGTCATTATTTATTTTTAATTTTGTGTTGTTGGTAAATATGTAAATAAGCCAGCAAAGTTGATTGTTTAATCTACCAATCAAATGGGAAGTTTCTTCCGGTATAAAAGCTCAGTTCAATTGTTAGGAGAGGACTTCGTGATTGATTTTTCAAGTTAATTGTGTTATTAAAAATAGCTACGTAAATTTATAGACGCTCTTAAAATCAATTTTAAAATTACAAGAGTGTCATTATAAATAATTTATAAAAGTTTTAAATGATAGACATGCAGTGTTAACTTAAATTTTCCTATCAATCGTCTCTAAATTGAAGCTCAATTTACAAGCAAGTAGTCATGGGAACATCATATATAGTGAAAATATATCGAAACTTTACCTTAGAAATATGACAAACCTGGATTAGTTCGGAAAATTACGAGATGGAGAAAAGTAGTATTTTGACAGTATATATTTTAAAAGCTAATTAATAGTGATTATTAGAAAATAGATATTTTAGAGAATAAAATACTTTATGAAGAAAGTATTTATGCAAGCTATAAATTTAAAAATATATCTTAAGTAAAGATATTAAAAATGAAAGTAGTTTTATAAATACTTGCCTTGTTAAGTCTTTATGTTTTAAAAGACTGAATGTTGATATTTTAAAGGCAAATCAATTGAAATATAATTAGCTAAAAATCTTAATATAATAAAATTATTATTTGAAATAATTTAAACGCAGGTCGTTTATAAATAAAGGAGCTTATTCTTACCTAGATATGTTGATAAGAAATGCCAAGTGATACTGACTCAAGTTAAATTTAAAATAATTAAATGATAATTTTCATAAACTATAGTCTAATTTAAAATAATAACTTTTGAATAATATTTTTAAAAGAACTAAACCAGGATCCTATAAACTATTTTAATTTTATTTTATTTTCTTGTGGCTTATTTTTAAAAAAGAACATTTCGTTTTCATAAACTTTAAAAAACAGATGGACCGAAACAGAAATGGTGTTCTAATGAATATTCCTACGATTAAAGAACTTTATGATGGAAAAGAAAACATCGATGAGTCATGTAATATAATTTTTTTTATTTATCTAATATAAAAGTTAAATAATATTAATCTATTTAAAATAAGATAGGTACTTTCTTAAAATAATAACTAAAGTAATATAATAAGTAATTGCATAAGTTTATCTATAATTAATATAAAACGTAATATGTTAAAGAATGATTGTAAGTATAAATGTAATTTATTTTATGAAGCTGTAATTCCGAAGAATATTGGAAGATGGACTGTACATTAAATCATTATTGATGTAAAATTATATAATAATAATTTTGTGTATTTAATATTTTTCTTTAGATCAACCGAATGATATGTTATGTTGAATGGATGTATGAATATTTTAAAAATACACAATTATATTGCAGTAACAGTTTATTTAAATATCATAATTTAATTTATGAAATAAATACGACACAACATTACATAAAAAGCTTAGAAATAATTATATGATTCTTTCGTAAATAATTTTATTTTTTATTTTTTATTATTATTATGTTGGAGTATTAAAATTATATTTATTGTTCATATCGTAATTATTTTATTTAAAGGTTAGGAAGAGATTTCAAAGTTTATATTTTATTATATTTTATTGGATAAATTAAGTTAAGTTTTATGTAGAAGTTTATGTTTGAGTTAAAGGTACTGAACATGATGAGGTATAAATAGTTTTGGAATAATTAGTATTTATGTAAAGTAGATGATTGTTTTTCCGGAAAATTTAAATAAGTTTTAAAGGATGTTTTGTAGATAGGAATTTATTAGGAAAGAGTAGTATAACACATGGATTAAAGTAATAATTTCACACAGAAAAGAATCATAAAATTTATCTAATATAGTGCTTTATGAATTTGAAGTTGATGAATAATTTAAATATTATTATTTTGACAATACATATATATAATGCATATTTAATAAAACATATAGCATGAATTGTATTAAGTGAAATATAAAATTATAATCAATTATTTGTTATTACATTACAAGGATACATTAGTTTCTATATTATGCTATTAAAGTAATGCTGATAATAAAGTAAACACATACTAGTACATTATAAAATGAATAATAGCAATACTTAAGTGATGTAGCAATTTAATTAGAAAAGTTGAATTGTTTACATATGCTACATAAAGATTATTTACATAAATTTTTCTGTGTAATAATTGAAGTTCACTGATATTTATTTAAAGTCTGAATTTTGAAAATATACTTCAATATCATTAGTATAGTATTTTAAAAGAATGTATAGATTATTTAATAGGAGTATGAGCTAATAACAGTGTAAACATTTTTGTATTATTATTTTCTTAATTTTATTTTCTTTATTTTCATAAGTTGAACTGTAAATATTGTATATAAATTCTTAATCAAAGTTAATGTAAATAAATTTGTTTAATTTGTTTTAAAAGTGTGTCGAGTTCATTATTTTGCACCACAGCATTTGACAGCAGATAATTTGAACAAACATAATATTTGCACAATATGAATTTATTATTATTATTTAGAAATAGACACAATATTTTCCTGATATCATTTTATAAGAATTGATTGATATTAACATATAATATTATTATGGTCATAAGGTTATTATAATGCACATATAAGAGTACAATATTATTTATTGCCACAGATTATTGAATTATAAGATTTTGATCTATTCCAAGATTAAGATACTATATGAAGATAAAAGATATATACATGATTATTTATTTATTTAATGATTGATGATATAACCAAAATAAATAAGACTAAGTTATACCCTAGGATTAGTATTGAGTATTATTATTATTAGTATAAGTTAGGTGTATTTAGGTTTGATATAAAATCCCATATCATACTTATTTACATGAGTTATCATTACTTTAAGATAATTAGAAGAACCTGAGATTATTTAATTATATTTTAAAAATTAAAAGTTAAGATTTATTTATTTATTATTATTAAAGATAATTTATTTTATTTAAAAGCCATAAGAATGCTGTAGAGGTAGTAGTAAGTTAATAAGGAGGTGACAGTATTCTTATGCCATTGAGACAATGTCTTGGAAGATATTGACTCAATGTAGATCTACTTATTGCTTTGTAACTTTACTTCACAGTCTCATGATTTTAATAAATACTTATTTAATTAGTACATATTATAGAACTATATTGATTTTGATAATTGATAATAAATTTAATTAAAATATGATAATATAAAAGTAATTAAAAATAGATATGCAAATTTTAATTAAGCATTAATTTTAATTGAGCTAGTCGTATTTCAAATTATATTATACATCGAGAAGTAAGGGTACAATATATATATATATATATATATATATATATATATATATATATATATATATATTGTAACATTATTAAAGTAGCTCAAATATTATAGATCCAATTGTAACTTAATAATGTAGATCAAAAGATATTAAGATAAAATATTACCATTATAAATATTTTTACCTGAGTCCAAAGACATTGTAGCCAAAATATATGAAAACATCAAAATGCTTATCTCAAACATATTGCCATTGTAACATAAACAAAGTGATTAAAAGAAAAGATTCAAATATAATATTTAGCTTAATAAACGGAAAAGAATTGTAATAAAAATTTTATATCAAAGAGAAAAGAATTGTAATATGCAACTTGCTGAGCATAAACTATTAAACAAAAGATCAGACTGAGTTATCAATCATATTAAAGGTCATTGGATTCAATGAAACATACTTCTATAATTAGATTTCTCAAGATATCACAATATCAATAATTATAAACAAATTATTAATAACAACTATTATAACTCGGGTATACTAGTAACTCAATAAAATATCTTCTCAGGTATACAGACAGTAGATTTTATCCACTTTCATTTCTTGGTTTGATGTTAAGTGCATATTTAAACAAATACCAAGTGAATATGGTCTAGCAGGGTGCCACTAGATTATCTGAATCTAGACACAGTTATATCTAATAACCTTTTCACATGTACCCGGTTTGAATCCCTTTTTGGTACTTTATTTCTAATAAAATGGAGGATTTTGCTTTTAGAGCCATATCACTGTATGCACTAATATTTAGGTAAACATAAAACATCTTTAAACCAAAGTGGAGTATATAAAATTCATTAGACATAAATCATTTCCGAGATCTTAACATAATAAATGTGTTTAATACTTTTTTATAAGTTTTACTAGCTCAGATTACTATTAATCTAGGATGGCAATTCACTCATCCTTGCATGAAGTAGATGATGGAATGGTGGTTATAATATTACTAAGAAATCAGTAAATACTATGAAATCAATATTTATTTATGCCCTTTAAACATTTAAACAGCTCATTAATTACAGCGTGATGATGATAATGCTAACGATAATGGTTTCAACCACAGCTTTAGGACTAAGCCTAATCATAAAACCTAATTTTTATAAAGAAATTCATAATCATTGCTTAATTTTAGTATATCTAATTGGAACTTAAATAGCTAATATTCACCTTGATGATGAATAATCACACTTAATAAAGACTATTCTTAATGAAATATATACGCCTCATTTAGTAAAACAAATTAACATTTATTAATGCATTACTAATATCTACATGAAAATTTATAGATAAACATGAAAATTGATATGAATAATAATAACAATAATAATTGATTATATTGTAATCTTCAGATTAATTTCAAGTTCTTCCCCCTTTCCCGTCAAATGTATATGGTATTAAATTGGGTAACTGATTTGTTAAAATGTTCCATCCACAAGAAAAGTATTTCATAAAAAAAAAATATTCACTCATGGGCACACATACCTTATAATCTAACATGTAAGCAGAATGAATAAAAATAAATGTTAGTAAAATTGGAAAGAGCAAGTTTTAGAAACAAGTTTTAAATTATTTTCTCCCCCTCTCTTCTACACTCTGAAACCTATACTTTCTTAAAACAAAATAATTGAATATTTTAATACTGCTTATTCCTTCACATTCACTCGCAATTATACACAGATAAAGTATTATTATGTATGTGTGTTTTTACCCCGTAAAAACCAAAATATTATTTAAAACCAAAATAATAATACAAAAAATTATTTTACACAATAATATTTCATAACCGTAAATTAATAAACAAATAATTTTGATACATTCAAAATCATTTATGAAGCTCAAGGTTATTATTAGTAAGAAATTATTGTTTTTAATCGATCTGAATTGTCTTTAAAAGTTCTTTAAATAAAATATACCACTTTATTGCTAAAAGTTTATTAAGACTCTGATATCATAAAGAAAATACATATAAAAAGTCATATTACCGATCCTTTGTTTTGTGGCGAACTTCCAAGGGCTCAAACTTATCTTGTATAATGTCTATATTTCTGCAGCTACCATTTCCGTTTTACGTTGGAACAATCTCTTTCTTGAGGTGTATAATTGTTTGGTGATGATGATCCTATTGAGGTTATTTGCTTTAGTGGACAATTTGGAAATCATTATATTAATTTTTCTTCTCTTCCTGTCAAGCATGATTCTTTTAGTGGATGAAATATAGCAGTTGTTTTCACATTTATAATTTTGCTTGGATTTAAACTCAGTTACTGGAACAATTAATTGGACTTGATGATTTAATATTTATCAGTAGATTTTCCTGATCACCTTCAAATGCAGGTGGATGCTTCCTGCTTTCTACTTAAAAACATCTTATTTCTCTCAGTCAGTTGAAAGGTGTAGAATATTATTTTTCAGACAAGACATCTTTTCTTTCCTATATGATGTGCTAGTTGATGATGAGTCTGGTAAACAGACGGAACATATATTAATTTTTCTTATGCCGCCATCCTTATATTTTCAACATTCAAAACTTGATATAAAAAAATGATTTAAAAAAAAAAGGTTACCTAGCAGAATTAAAAATGTTTGTCTGCTTTAGTTTGAATAATTTTTAAAAGTCTCTCTAACAACAATAATGATATCAACTGATTTTCTAGACTGCTTTTATATCCAATTTTTTTTAATTTTTGGCCACCTCTTTTAATTAGACTTATAACTTATTTTCAACCAAACCGTTTTTTTAGTTGAATAGTATGAAAAATCTCAGTATCCTGATTTTTAGACAAACTTTTGTTTTGACAGAAAAAATAGTCTTAATCCTTTTTCCTCACATATGTCTGTAACATCTAAAATTGGAGATTCTTTCTTTTGATCTTAAGATGAGACATTTTTAAAATTAGAGTTCTCACCAAGCTCAAACAAGGAAATGATGGAAGAGTTCTGCGAACAAATAACTGAGAGCTTCAATCAAAAAATTGAAGAATTAAATGATACTTTTAGGCAAACTACTTGTCAATTGGCAGCCACAAATAAAAGATTGGATAGCCAAGCTGATTTACTTGAGAAATTCGAGCAATGAATTATGGTGGAGTGGGATAATGGAGCACAGGAGGTTGGAATTGAAGTAAATAAAAAGGTAGACAATGTAGATGATAAACTAGAAGTAGTATGCCAGGAAATTGAGGATTTTAAATTAGAGCAAGGAAAGAAAATTGAAGTGATTAATGATGAAAATGAGAAAGTTATAGAGAATCTATGATTTGATGTCAATCAGTTAGTGGTAGCAATAGAGAAAATAGGGTCAAAAGTGGAGTAAAGGGAGAATGAATTAGAAAATCTAGGGATGAAAGAAATAATTAATAATGATAAGCAGAACAGCACCAACAAATTCATGCAAGCCAGTAGTGAAAATAATAAGATGAAGCAAATGATTATAGGCACCGAAAGAAAAACAGTCAAACAAGTCGCCGAATTACTTAATGCGTTCGACAGTACTAGGCCAAGTTATATGGCTGAAGATCGAGCCCCTCCTAAATATCCAATTGTAAATGTGGGTCCATATAACCCTCATTGGAATTACTGGGAAGGAAATAAGGAGAGAAGATTTTCTGATAGAAATAAAGTGTCCAGACTGATGGAGAGATATTCGGATGGGAACTATCCAAAAGGACACAGAGACTTTAGTAGACAGAGGGATAATAGTCCATTGCCCAGCACCAGTGGATATAATAAAGAACTTCCAGATAAAAACTAATTCAAAGGAAATCTAACATGATGGATATGTCAACTTGACCAAATATTAATGGCCCCGGATCTCAAGAATGGAGAATGACTTATAAAATAAAAATAAAAATCAATGTAAATAAAAGAAATGTAATGGGAAGCGAGGATGAAATAATAATAAAGTTTTAAATGATAAAATTTTAAATAGAAAATATGAAAAAAGAAAATGCAGTAACATAAAACAAACTAATTTGTAATCTATAATGACAAACTCCTAGTGTAAGCCTGTCAAACACAGCTGTGCATGAAAAAAAATAGAGAAAAGAGAAACGATGATTAAAATGTAGTAACTATATCAACCATTAGTATAATAAAACCCTTCTCATAAGATGCCATTATGATAGCCAAAAGAATTTAAATTTTAATGTATGATCTGTAAGTCTGCAAAGGCAGCTAGAAATAATAAATAAATGGAAAAAAAGAAATTGGATGGAACAATAAACATCCAAGCTTATTAAATCGGTAATTAATATGTAATAAAACAAAATAAATAATAGTATTAAAGTTAAGTGTTAAGTGTCAAGGATATATGGTTGAGGTTCTGGATTGAGGCATTTGTGTGTGTGTATAGGGATTATGTATGGATCACATCTGAGCTTGGTTAAGCCGTCTCTGCATATGATGGAAATCTGGAAATGAGTATCTGCATTAAGTTTTAAATAATGTAGCATCAGTAAGAATCCTGGGCTCATTATCTGTGTGGTACAGAAGCTCTCAGTTTATTACAAACTCAATATAAATGAGTACATCCAGAATTTAAAGAATTAAGAATTTGTTTTTTATTAATAATGTAGCATCAGTAAGAATCATGGGCTCATTATCTTTGAAGGATAAAAAATTTTTCCACTTTATTAAGAATCATGCTGAGAATAGAAAAATATAAAGAATGAAGAATTTTGGGTTTTATTAAGTTGAACAGGCAGTAGAAATGTCATGCCAGTCACAGAGTTCAAACCCTATATAAATGTCGGTGTATGTTAAAGTCTTCCATAGGTATTAAAGTGGTTTGATTAGCACGTATCGATTGGATTGAATATGTATAGCTGTTGCCTAGTTGTCTCTCCATGACTATCTCACCAAAGAAGTTAAATATTAACAATTAAAATGGCCTTCATGTCAAAGTTCACTATATTTTAATTCTTAAAAATTAGGGAGTGGTGTAATGTGATGATCACACATACTGCGATCACACATGTGTACATTTAATATATAGCATAATATTAAATCCCCCAACCTCTCCCAAACTCACCATTTTTATTTATAATTTAAAAAAAAAAAAAACACAACACATTTTTTTTTTTTTTTTTTTTTTATTTTTTATAATAAAAATAAATGTAAAAAAATGATAATGTGTTGTTTTTTTGTTTATCTCCCCACCACCAAACAGGAGGAAGGGGGTGGGGGAGGGAAAGGAAAAAAAAAAAAAAAAAACAAAATAGGGATAAGGATTTGAACCCACACCCATATATATAAATTATTTATGGGGGTGGAAATGAATAAATAATAATAATTCTCTTTCATTTTATTTTTTTTTTAAAAAATAAAAATAGAAGGGGGGGGGGGGGGGGAGGTAAAAAATCCCACCAAAACGGAGGAGCGCCCCCCCCCACCCCCCCCCCCCAAACAAAGCACCCAACAAGAAAACAAGTCGGGGGAGATGGGAGGAGAAGGAAGAAAAAAGGGATTTTTTGAACACCCCCCCCCCCACCCATTGATTGCTCTTGTTAGCACAAGATGGCACTACTATATGGAGAGTGTTGTTTTGTTTTGAATTGTTTAATAATATTAAATGTGAGTTTTTATGTAAACTAAGATATAGAAATTGGATAACAAAGTTAGAAAAATAAAATAAATTTATTTTAAGTTAGTTTTAATTAAAAAATCAAAATTGTAGTTGAGGAATGCAATTAAAAGCATAATCAATTATGTAATTAAAGAAAGTGAAGGAAGGTAAGCAACCAAGATCCTTATCTTTCACCTTCCAATGTCAACTTTTTAAAATTTTAAAAATAGTAAAGTTAAGGGAATAGTAAAATAGGATCATCGAAGTTGATGATTAAATCTTAAAGGTAAAGTAAATAAAAAGGGGTTAATGATTGTAGAATTAGCAATCATAAAGTTCAGTTGCAATTATAAATAAAAATAAATAAATTTATAAGAAGATAAAGATCATCTCTTCAAAATACACATGTGAATGCATGAAATATATGTATGGCTATGTGAAGGTAATAAAGAGTGGTAAATAAGACAATTATTTTATTAAAAAAGAAATGGAAGTAAATGAAATAAAATAAATAAATAAATAAAAAACAAAAAGAAAATTTTATGTATTTTATGAAAGTAAATAAAGGTGTGAAATGTAATTAATGACATTCCAAAAACAATCAAAAAGATAAGAAAAGGATTCTGGAACAATTAAGTAAGAAGTGAAAGAAGTATCCATGTTTTAGTTCTTCTTGAGTCTGCTGAGCTGAAAGACAGAGTAGTTCGAGAGCTGGGTTTTATAAATGAACAAAATGTATCAAGAAGTGAAACATCGAGAATGCAGGGCTAAGGGGCCACAAACGGATGCCAGTTGATCCACGCTCACCTTGGGTGTAATGTCATCTTCCCTATGAAATAATAGTAAAGATAGTGCCTGCCTAATGGTTCACCTTCCCTGTCATAGAAGCCACAAGAATACGACCTAAGTGAGCTGCAAGAAAGAATCCAGCCGGAACCCAAGAATTTTCATCTTTACAAAAGAAGTGGAGTAATCCACATGATGGGTAATAATTCCCTCATCAATGTCAAGAAAACCTAGGTAATTAACTTTAATATAACATGCATGCACACACTTTCGTAAATGGCCACATAAATTACAAATGCAATTGCAAATGTGAATCTGAATGAACCAAATAATTAGTAGTTTTCTGTATCAAAGAATACATGAAGAAAAGACTATAAGCTATAAAATATCTACATATAAATGTTTAGTATCAAAGAATTATCATTATTAGTGTGATTAATTAAATTAAATATAATTTGTGTTATTTTAATGATTGCTCATTTTATGTTGAATATTATATTTTAATGTTTATAAATGTATTATATTAAACAATATTTATTTATGAATAGGTCTTTACATCTGGTCTTTCCTCCTCCACCATACTAATTATAATCATATACCCATAGGGTTTATAAAATACTAAGTAGACATTTATTCTAGTAAAAGTAAATGTGTCTATATAGTACAGTAATATTAAATCTCGCAAAATTTATAAATATTTCAAGCGCTGGATTATTTTAAATAAATCATTCTTATGAATGAATATCCAGCAGCCAAAGAAGCGTCTGATCAGGAAAGATAATACTGAAATATTCCATTGGTAATCTCAATATTCAATCAGGAGTATAGACTTAATTATGAGTCTATATTGGCTTCTTTGCTTGACGTGACAGTCGTGTCGATCGTAAAGTGTAACTTGAAACGTGTACAAACGGTCGAAAAGGTAATATATATATATATAGTTTTTATGTGGATTGAATGATTTTTATTCTAGTATTAAGTTTACTATTTGAGATTGGTAGTTTTGATTTTATAAAATTAAAGATTTTGGATTCAAGTGTTGAGAAGGTTGAAATGGTATTATTTAGCCATCATCCCAT
Source organism: Epiperipatus broadwayi (assembly GCA_028023455.1). Lineage (NCBI taxonomy): Eukaryota > Metazoa > Onychophora > Udeonychophora > Euonychophora > Peripatidae > Epiperipatus > Epiperipatus broadwayi. Next base: position 1,122,934 of record JAQFVV010012399.1, on the reverse strand, counting down.
TTCACATACTATGTTGCATAATTGTATCTTTTCCCTAGTTCAAACCCATCCCAGTCCATGTATATAAGCTTCTAATGATTTATTTTATATGTATTAGCATATATTAGCATGTACATGCGGATATGTGTGCACATCTATAGTCATATTAATGTTTGTATGTATATAATGTCTATACAGTTATAAAGTTAAAATTAATAAAATGATGCAATTTACATTAAGTTGTGTGAACATTGTTATATGTGTGTAACCACTTACATACATATGCCAAATAAGCCATAATGCAATAGATTTAAAAGCATTACAACTCTTTTAAATTAATATAAATTTGCATTATTCTTAGTTAAAAACTCTTTATTTAAATGCATTGGTATATAAATTTCAATTTCTCTCATAATCTCACACACATATATAATAAAATGTTTACAAATTTAAACTTTTTTAAAAAAAAGTTATCTGATTTTATAAAAAAAAAAAAAGTTGTAATTTTTTAGAAAACTAACTGTAAGCAATTAATAATGCTTGGGATTAAAATTTTAAATGTCTTTTTAAAAATAATACTAAGAACAAAGAGTGACCTGTTTAACAGTTATTGTTTTAGCCAAGAAATGACCAAAGATTTCATTTTTATGGATTTTAGATTATTGATGAAAATTTTGTAGAATGTTGTAAACAGGGCACTTGAGTTACTGATTTTTCTTGTATAAATAACCTTAAATTTTAAGTAGGGGTGGTTCACTTTTGATAATTTGATATAGTAATTACTGCTTGTCATCTATGACTGACTGGAAAATGGAGCTTGGCAGCTAAGGCTGTACCATTTGCCAGCTCTCCTTTCAAGAGATCGGTCTGCAGACAAAAAAGAATGGGGAGACCAGTAGACTGGCAAGAAGATAGGAAGGGATCAGCCCAGCCAAGAATGATGGATGCAGCCACATATGAGCCTCAGCAAACAGATGTGGTAACAATTTTTCCCACAGACCTCTTTAAAAATAATTCTCATAAATTACTAATCTATGCTGTGCACAAACTTCTAAACTGTAACAACGTTCAAATAATTAAAGCTGACTTAAATCTGTAAAGAAGAATTTAAAATGCTGATAAAAAATACCTGTAAACTTGCTTATTTCTTAAATTAAATTCTAAAACTCTAAATGCTTGTTAAATAATAATTTATTCAGTTATTATTATATTACTTGCTAATCTGCAGTCATGCCTTTCTTATTTGTTTTATATATGTTTATTTTACAATTTATGCTATGACCTGTTCAGAACGGAGATTGATTCTATGAATAAAGTTTTATGGGGAGATGATTAGAGGCTCTCTTATAATTTAGTAATTTTGCTCTTTAGTACACACACATAAAACTCCACTCTGAAAACTTAATATATATATATATATATATATATTTGTTAAGCTATTATGTTCAGTTTACTATTATTATTGCTGATATAACTGGGTTTGCAAGTTAATAATATAATTAGTTAACAAATGCAAGAATGAGTTATAAAGCATATTATACATATTTCTTGAGTCCCAGATATGCTTTAGCCCTCTTTTGAGTTATAGTATAATCTATGCATATTTGTTAATAAATTTTAGATTACTTTAAGTATCCCCTTTAGCATATTTTGAGAATGCTAATTATGAACTGACATATGGTAGTTTTATGGAATAAAACTATAGAATTTTGTGTACTCTAAGTTATTAATTAATATTATATTTAGCATGGCAATGGTGTCTTTAGGAAGTACATACATGCATTTACACCTTGCTATATGGTTTTATATGAATGGGCTTCTGGTTTTAATGGCCACCTCATCATCATCTTAGTTCAGACAGCTCTTCTTTAGAACTGAAACACGAGGGTCCAGATTGTTTATATAAGCTGCTCTGATCATTGAACTATGTGTTCACTTTACTCACAGTGAGTATATGGTCCATGGGAACCAAGTATTTGGTACTGAATCCCTAAGTAACTAAACATTTGAGATGCACACATCTCTAGTAATATATATATATATATATATATATATATATATATATATATATAATGTTGTATTATCTAAAGTCATGCTACAAAGCTCCAGTTCATTCCTCCATAATGTAATAAAATTTCAGCTTTTATCTGAATATGTAATCTGGTTATATATATATATATATATATATATATATATATATATATATATATATATATATATATATATATATATATATATATATATATATATATATAATCTGCATAGAGAACCTATTGCAGCTCATTAAGTATTATTAGATGATATTTTATTAAATGTTATGGTGGTAAATCATTCTTCTTGCACAGACTTAACTGTCACAAACCTAATAAGGAAGGCATAGTAAAATTAATCCATGAATAGACCATAGATTATTAAAATTATAATAAACTCTTTTAAAATATAGTGCATCAGATGACATTCTGTTCTCAAACTTGGTCATCATTGTTACGCCTGCATGTGTTGTTCAATTCCCCATGTTTATTTAATATATCTTTAATAGTTAAATGATATTAAATTATAATCAGTGTTGTATATTATTCATAATCCATCTCAATATTAGTTAAATTTCTTAATACTAGTGTTAATTATTGATATATGCATTATCTAGCCAGCCATAGAGGTGTGTGTGTATTTAAAGTATTAGTAATTTAGTTTAACTTCTCTGAGTTTCTTGCTCCACCCTTTGCTACTGCCAGCATGCAAACTAAGCAACTCTGAGTGTAGCCTCATATATGTCATTCATAGGGTAGTAAGTCATGGAGTGTTGGTGGAGGAGCTAAGGTGCGATCTGATTCGAGGTCTCAACCAGTCATCTAGATCAGCCTTGGTATAATTAGCCAGGATTCTGGATTTTGTTGTGTCAATGTACAAATCTGACCATTACAATGTTAATGCTGTTTTGTTTTGTAGTCATTTTATAAAACCTAAGAATTTAAGAAATATGATTAGGCCTGATAGTTATCAGCCATTTACACATAAAAATATATTTGTTGAATTTTTGTTGAAGGAATAGAAGGCATAATAATTTTAATGATAATTCTGATATTCAAAGAGATTAATTTACTGTTTATTATGTAGAATTGATTATAATCATGATTTTATTACAAATGTTATATTTAATAATAATGTTTATAGTCATGATTTTAGTGGTAAGAATTTTGTTGGTAATGATAATGAGTATATGTCTTTAGAATTTAATTCTTCAATATATAATCTGGTTTATAAGAATAGTCATTTGTTAGCAAAAATGAAGGTTGCATGGAAGAAAGGTTCTGATTTGAATTTGTTACTTAATAGTAAAAAGCAGTCTATTAGTCATATGTCTATTCATGGGTATTGTTTATAAGATTCCATGTAGTTATGGTAAGTTTTATGTAGATCAGAGAAAATTTACCTTAATAAAAGGATTAAGCACAGTAGAGTTAAACATAGGTATCTTAACTCACCTTTATATATTCATGAATTGAATACAAGTCATAGAATATTGCTTAACAATGCATCAGTTACTTTTTATAAAAAAAAAATGAATTAAAAAGAAGAATAAAGGAGACTTTGATGATAAAACTTTTTGAATCTGAGGCTATCAATCTTATGAAGATATATTTTAATATTATTGCAAAGTGGTGTTTGAAATGAATTATAGGAATGTTTTTTTGTTTGTATATATATGTTTGTTTCTTAAGTATGATTTTCACTTGAGAAGGTCTATTTGTAGCAGATGAAACCATAGTCATGTAAGGATTTTGATAAATATTTTGGGTTTTATCTAGTATCCTGTTTTATGGTTTTGAATTTTATTTATTACTAGTGTAGTGTTAGGCAGTTTTGGTTATATATATATACACATACACCTGGTTCTCATTTTATGCAGAAGATAAGTTCTACAAAAAACATGCATAAAAGAAATCACACAAAAATAGACTTAACTTACATTGAAAAATGTGGGATATGTTCCATAATTTTTTTTTGAATTTAACAACTAAGACATTCAAAAAAGGAAATTGTAGGCCTCCACAACTAAATATTTATCAAAAATATAGGCAGCGTCCTGTTTGTACGTAAAACAGAAAATTATCCAAGATTTTATTAACTGTCACTGTCTGATAATAAATGCATACATTTATACATGATTGGAATACTATTGCTATCCCTAAAATTTGCAATGTATAACTTACCATCTACTGATTTTTGGCAAAATAAATAATTATACGTTTAAACAAATTAGTCAATTCACTTTAAACAAAACTAATCGGTTTTGACGTCAACACCAACAACGTTTTTTTTTAAAGCAAATCTCAAAAATCAAAGCATCAACACCCAAAAGATACTTCCCTTTCAAAACAAAACAAGAAAAAACGCTACAAAGAAGACAAACAAATTTCTCAGTTTGCAGAAACATCGACAAATACTTATTGTTTTTAAAATAATTGGAAATAAAGAGTTTATTTTTTAATCAAATGATAATAACAGACATTTTATTTTTTTTTTACTTTTGTGATTTAACCATGATTAACTCGATCTCAGAAAGAAATCTGAAAATAAACATTGCATTAAAAGTATTTACAATCTTTGAAAAATAAAAATAAATTATTTTATATTACTTACACATAAAGTTAATTAGAATTAAAAAAAGAGTTAATAACAACTTAAGACAATCTAAAAATTACTTTGAGGATAACATTCAGGTTTCTTCATTCAAATCATGAATATATCACAACAGCTGTAATTCCAAAGTATCTTTTTTTACTCATTGTGTTATTTTAAAACAACTCATGTAGAAAGAGATTTTGTTTAAAGAACTGATGTTATTTCAAAATCATATAAAAAAATTGGTGTACAAAGAGAATTAAGTATATATAATTCAAATAATAAAATCTATAAAATGAATGCAGATAAATTTTTAAAATCCATGATAGTATATATGATTAATTTATTTTAATAAATTTATTTATCATAATACATTTATGAAGTTTTTTCCTAAAGTCCATTTAATTTTGGGTAAATTATTTTCTGGCTATTATCATATTACATATCTACAATATTAGAAAGAGTGTTTATATTTATGTCAACATTTTTGAATGACCCTACAGTTTATCTAGATGAGTTATTTCCTTTAATTATTGTTAATTTCATATTATAATTCCCGGATGGGATTTCTCAGGATCTGTGTGTTAAGCTCACCTTTGTATATGGCTGGACTCGCTTGTATAACATATATGAAAATGTTGTTTCATGTTTGAGACATGCAAATCTTTAAATTCCGGGCCATTTACTTAATATTTCACCAAGCATTTCTATTAATACTAGACTGTAATTATTTTCTAGTGTAATTTATTGGAGCAAACAAATATTTTCTGCTGTATTCTTATATCCATGTGAATTTTTTTCATTGTATGTCCAGGCAAAGGCTGACATATCTTCTTTGTTTTGATACTTTTAACTGAGGTGTATGTCCCCACAAGCTGGTATATCAATGAATTATTTCTATGTTTAGTAGTGTACAATAAATAATGCCCTTAGCCTGAAGTACTATATCACAATTGTTTTTAACTATAAAAATGCCATAATCTATAGATCATTTCGCGATCGCTTTTCAATTATGGATATGATTAAATTGTAAATATGTAGAACCCCAGCTTAAATGTACCGCACATGTAAATTGTTTATTTATTAAGATATTCCTAGGTAGAGTCTCATTGTCCATCCAGGGATCATTGGAATACATGCTAACATAAATAAATAATATCCATGTTTCGTACATGTAATGTAAAGCTAATGTTTTCGAAAGCATGTTGATAATTATAAATAGAAAATAATTTATATTTAAACCTGAATTAATGTCAAGGTTTATTCTAAATGTTAAAGTTTCAATTAAACATTATTTAATTTATTAACCTGAAACTATTTAAATAGCTATCCAAGGTTCAAACACCACACAATGTATCCTATTTAAATAATTATCCTGGGTTCAAACCTCACTCAGAGTACCATTTTTTGTACTTGCCGATGAAATGCGTTTATAATCACGTTTCTTTTTGTTGTTGTTATTGTTATGATAAAATGAATAAATATAAAATACTCATTTTCTCTGCATCTTGTATTATTTACCGCAGTACAATGTATATATTGATAGTTTTTTTATAGGTTAATTTAGAGTTTCTTGTATCTCCTTGATCTAGTGGGATATAAAAGGAAAATGGATGTTAACGTCAAGTGCGGCAGCCAGGTAAAGTTTGCCCTGGAGTTGTAGATAGATAATGATGTTTGTTTTTGCATTGTTTATAATAATATTTTATATAAGTGACACACGCGCGAGTTGGGTGATCATATTCTTAGGATTGGCTTTCCTGGTCTATATGCAGTTTTGACTGTTACAGAGCGTACCAATAGCTCAAACAAGCTTTTAATTAATAAGTGCGGTATGAGAAAATATTAAAAATCTCTACCCAGAACACTCCCATCTCCAGACCAACTGGTTTCGAGATTATGGCTCACGTCAGTAGAGAGCTAGAATATTCTGACACTAGACATAAAATATCAACTCAAAAAACCAGCACTTATTTCATACGTACATTTAAGAAGAAACTCTGAAATTAGTGTCCGAATATTCTAGCTCTCCACTGATGTGATCCATAAGCTCGAAACCAATTGGTCTAGAGATGGGAGTGTTCTGGGCAGAGATTTTAAATATTTTCTCATACCGCACTTATTAATTAAAAGCTTGTTTGAGCTATTGGTACGCTCTCTGTGTGCACTTTTGTAACTACAAGCTTATTAAAAGTAATGTCACGTTATATATGACTTGCGTTTTTAATTATTATAATTTTAAGATTTGCATTATTTATTTGTTTTACATATCCAATCAACGAGAGAATGACGTTACAATAGTATAGTGTATAGTATGACATATAGAAAGTTGAGGCATATGTTTATTAGCTATATAATCTTGCCATTGTATTGTTAATATTTTACAGAGCATCCTTAAATTAAACTTTTCTAATGCCTTTACACTGTACTGACAAGATGTTCAAATCTCAGTTCCACACAAAAAATTAAGTAAAATAAAAGCTCCGGCACAAGTTACTTTTCTGTGATGAAATGCTTTATATGCAGCAGCACTTTGAAATATGTGTTGTACTTCCACCTTCTATTTATAAAACAACTAAAATATTTAAACTGGGTTACATTTCCATGTGACAACTATCCAAAACAAAATTTGCTGAGGATTTTTCTTCTGACATTGGATAATAAAAATCTTGTGATTTTGAACATTATTTAATAAACCAAAGTTGTCATTTGAACTGACTAAAATAGCACAATCACCAATGTATTGTGAGTCCCGAGTCCAAAAAGATGAAGTTCTTGCTTTTTGTTTTTAATCGATTCAATTTTAAAAATTTCATTGTCAAATCTATTTTATATCTATAAACAATTCCTAAAATCCATTGTGATACAAATTGAAAACAATATTGTAGTAAGTTTACATCCGTGTTCGACACCAGTTTTCTTTCAAATATGTCAGATTTTCTATCTTCTGTGAACAATATTTCTCATTCCATCCTGTGAACGCTGTATTATACAATAAATTTTGGCGAACAACCAACTAATTTTAAACAATGCCAAAGATCTGGCTTATTAACTGAATAAAATTCCCTGAACACTAAATCAATACAAGCCATATATAAACATTTCATTGTTCCTGACATTTTTTTTGCTGTGCCTGACAACAAAAACCACATACATAGTGCTTCTTGATTCCCGAAAACCACCTTGAGTCTCTGGTAACCATTTATCAGTGAGTGAAAGTAACCTATTCAACAAAAGTTTTGAAAGTACTTTTGATGTAATCGATAATAATGTTATTCCTTGATAACTATTGCAATCTTGACTATTATCTTTGTTTTTTAAAATTGGAATAATAAAAACATCATTAAAATTGGATGACCAACTTCACATGTCCATATTATATTCCTAAAAAAATTCCAACATCACTACCATATTTAAAACTTCTCCATCTATTTCATTAGCAACTGTAACCTTTCCATTTTTGCGATTATAAAGAGCTGTTTTGTCCAATTCTAAATGAGTTTATAATGGATATATCGTTAAAATCGTCATCTCAGTTCTTGTATCATTATTTAAAATATGATCGATATGGTTTTTGACCTGTTCAAAATATCATCATCATATAAGAATGTGCCACTAGCAGATTTGATGGGATTGTGATTTTACTGCTTTAAAAAAAATTCTGGAATAACCACATCGATTGATTATCTAGATCTTTTTTACAGCTTAAATCTACCCACTTTTAATGCTATTTTGTCAATCGTTGAATTTCTGCATTCAGATTTCTATATTTAAATGAAATTTCTTATTTAATTTATTAATATGCTGAGCAACAAATACCATGTTTCTTTTAATGGAATTACTAATAATAAGTTCATTGTCAGAAGCCCACTCATGACTTTTTTTAATGAACCTAAGAATAAATTTACTGTAGCACATTTTTAAAGGTAATTCCATGTTTTAATAACATGACAGTTCTTAACAACCAAATTAGCAATATTAGTGGTTAGCACTACAGTGGATTCTTCTAAAGAACAAAGATCAGTTTTATTATGAAAGTGAATGGAATAATATCTATTTTAACAGTAACTATAATTTTAATCGTAGACTACATTAATCTATGATTTGTTCAACAACCTGAACTTATGAGTGTTATTGGTAATGTAAACTTCCGTAGTATTAGGATTTCTAACTACAATAGAATATATTAAAGATCATTTCTTTGAGTGTATATACATTTATATTTCTTTTTTAGAGTGATCATTTTGCTTAAATAACGTGTTTGGGATTATCAAATTATGTGTGGTACATAAATTCAACAATAACAAATTATTTGAATTTTCAGCACCTTTATCATTATTTTCAATAACATTTTGCCAAAATCTATTATTTGTACCAATGCGTGTCGCTAAAGCGAAATCTCCGGAAGGAGGGAAAGATCGATACTTTAATGGCCTTTCTATAATGCTATCCATCTAGAAATAAAAAATGTTCTCTGAATTTTCTGAACCCAAAGTTGGAGCATAGGGACTATTACCTAATATGGACTTCATTTGAAATTGGATAATAAAAGGTGATGTTCATTATTTTACAATAAAAAATGATAGATTAAAAGTTTTAATATAAATATTTCTCCTCTATACAAAATCGTTTGTCTAATCGCTGAAAAATCATATGACTTCCGGTTAATACAACTTATGGTATAACTTTGGATTCAGTAACGTTTAAGTCTCAAACTGTCGACTCTTATTGCTCTAAACTCCACTATTATTTTTACAATAATAAATTCCCATTTATATTAAATATTTTTCTTATTATAAATTTTATTTTCAAAATTAGACATAAGTAGAAAGATGTTAAATAAAATCATGATTTAAAATCAAGTGTTTTTAAAATACCTACCCTTCAATATTAAAGTAACAAGCTAAATCCATTTTATAGGTATAGGTATAAAATTAAAATTGTGTGTTGAGCCTACAATTATTTATAATAGATTTTTAATAATTATATTTTTCATGTCTATTATATAACCAGAATAGAGTTCTTCCTGATATACATGCATATATCTCTATACATTACAAATTCAGAATTTCCAAATTTCCTTTCAATTATTTGTGTTTTACTTTTAAATTTTCAATAATGATTTAAACTTTAATAATAACAATTATTGCTAACATTAATTGAAGTTTTGCTTAATAGATGGCAGTATATTATACCCTGTATGTTTTTAATATAATTTTCTAAACTTGTCAGGATAGTAATAATGCGTGTATAGTATGTTAAATATATCATAAATTAATAAACAGCATTTAAACCTCCGTGCTTAGAAATATTATAAACCTTTTAAAGTCTATTTTTAAATATATATTTATTTATTTAAGATGGAAAATATTACGGTTTGTTCGCTGTATATAAATAATTCTACTCAATGTAATAATACACATTTAGTATTATTTAGTAATTCTTTATTTGTTATTTTTATAATTAATACAATATGCAATTCAATAGTAGTTTTTGTTTTAATTTCTGATCCAACCTTTCGTCAACCTAATGATTTTTCTTATTTAGTGTTATTTTTTTTCCAATATCTAGCACAATTGTATATTTTAATAACATTTCTACTTGCAAGCAAATTTTATACTTTCATCGAGACAAATGTGTGGCTTCAATGGTTAATTGGTGTCATCTTGACAACTCCTACGATGTCTGCAATAATAATTATAGCGTTGAACGACTGTTTTTACATTATCAATTCTTTACACTATGATCGACTAATTACTTCTGGTAAAGTTATGTTTGGTTTAATAAGTACTACATTGGTAATAATTATTTGTAACATACCTTTGGTTTTATTCATCTTAAGTTCAAATCAAATTAATATTGGATTCTTCTCTCATTTTGAAAATTTTATTTTGATTTCTACATTAGGTAATATAGTACCTGTAGTTTTTATTATGTTTATTAGTTATATCTTGATTAGCATCACTGTTTATCGCCAATGGTGTGCCATTAAACCTATAAATTACGAATACAATGGAACAATTAAAAAATTCAAATTATTTAAAACTTGTCTGATACCATTTTTTGTATTATTTAATTATATTCCACTAATCATAATATTAAGTATAAGATATTTTAAAGGACCTATTTTAACATATGCTTACGAAGTTTCATTGCTATATATGTATTGTAAAGATATTCAAAACATTATATTATATACATGGTGGAATAAAAGGATGAAAAATTGTTTTAAAAAAATAAAAAATAAAATTGTTTTAGCAATAAATTGCAATTTCTAATTAAAAATCGACATAAAATAAGCAAATTGTAACTGTATTTTAATATAATTCATTCAATATTCGATGTATTTTTAAAATTGAAATTTCGTTCCTGAGGTTTACTATATAAGTCTATGACTGATTGAAAAATGAAAAGCTTTAAAATGGAATAAATACATATTTACATTAAAATGTTTATTTATAATGGAAAACGAAATAATGTTTCATTCTCCAGACATTTACAATATATTATTAATTTCTATAATGATAATATTAAATGCCAATATTTTTGATAATTTTAATTTGATATATCTTGATTAGTATTACTGCTTATAACGCTGTGATTTATCGGAACTATAAATCAAAATTATGATAAACACAAAATTATTTACTTAAACGTTGTCTTATATCACTATTTGTATTATTTACATATATTTCATTTATTTTTTTTTATATGTGTAAGATATTTTGAAAAACTTATTTTAATTTATGCTCTATGGCCGCTCTAATGTACTTAAACTAAATGTATATAAAATATTCTTTTGTATTATTGGTAGAATAGAATAATAAAAAAATGTTTTAGAAAAATAAACATATTTTAGCACTGAATAGAAATTTGTAATTAGACGTAATCAAAACATTTTATTCAGATAAAACAAATCAGCAAACTGTAATTTTCTATAATATTTCTCTATTTGATACAATGGGAAAGTGATTTTTTTTTACTAAAATTAATAATGTAGTTCTATGCTAAGTGTAAAATGAATTAATTACACTGAAATGTATTGCATAATTATAAATTCCAGTACTGCTAATAGAAATTGAATCGTGAAAGATTTCTAAATTTGATCCAGCATTATTATAGTTTACAATAGTGTTGAAAATAAATTTAAAAGAGAAAAACATTTTATAATTAAGTAAATAAATTAGGAAGTTGTCATAATAGATTGAATTTGTTTTGTATTGTAATATTTTATAGATATATATTTTTTATTTAACATTGTAACACACCAGTGGGAGCATAAAGTCTTATTAACAAATTAAAATAAATACTTATTGCCTGATTTTTAACCTTAAAAATTATTTTAAAATAAATTTTTATTTCAAATAAAGTTTTTCTTTTACTGCTGCGTTTTTGCATGATTTATGATAAACACAAAATTATAAAAGTATTTATTAAATATTTATTAATTGAAACAAATATACAAATGTGTATTTACAATATATGCTGTTGGCTTGGTATAACGTTTAGTTGCCATGCAACTATTTCTATAAGGGATTTCAGGTATCTTTCTAACCTTACATACTTCCAGCTGAACCGTAACAACTGGACTCCTGGATACGGTGACATTTCCGGACTTTCTGTGAGTTTGCCTCGTGGATAATTATGATGACACTTCCAGTTGTATCATGTCAGCTTACCTCGTGACTGATGTAAATTGTATCATCTTCCAGTTTTAACGTGAACTTGCCTCACTTCTTTAACCATATAGCAGACAACATTCTACTGCCATTCAGATTTGACAATAAGTTATTGTTGTCTGAATTTTCCTCCAACTGGAAAACCAGATCTCTTTCTGAGTATAGTCATATCTATTGGTCTGTGGTGATGAATGCTCTATCCATCAAGATAAAATGAAATCTAGACTTGTCCATTCATCATCATCAGGTCTATCCATGTTCAATCCATTTTCTTTGATATCTAGCCTTTTCTCTACATCACCCCTGCACAATTTCTTATTTCATCCATCTGTCTCACATGTGGTCTATTTCTGGGTCTTCTGCAGTTTTTTTAATCCGGTTTAAGATTTCAATTGTCCATCTATTAGCATCTCTTCTATCAATATGTCCACCCCAACTCCAATTCAGTCTTTTAATTCTTTCAATGATGTCAGTAACATCCATTTATTCTCTTACCCATGTATTATTGCGTTTTCGATCTCTTCTTGTTACTCCTAACATGCATCTCTTAGTATTTCTTTGAGTGGTCTGAAATCTCTGTATTGCTCTTCTATTAAGTGTCCAAGTCTCAAATTCATAAGTAAGAACTGTTAAAACACATTTATTAAAAAAAAAACTTCATTTTCAAACACATAGGCATATTTACTTTTAGTATTAAATTATTTCTACCAAAAGCACTCCAACCAAGTTTAATTCTATGATTAATTTCATCCATTATGTTTTCATCTGTAGTAAAAATTTGACTAAGATATTTGTAGTTATTAACTTCTTTTAATTCATTGTAATCGATCTTTATTTTCATTTTTTGAAGGAATACATTAAACATTACTTTAGTCGTTTTAAGATTTACCTATAGACTTACTTTCTTATTTTCATCTGTTAACTTTTGCAACATTTCCTGAAGCTCTGAAGCATTATTTGTAAATACAACTACATCATCTAAAAAATCTAAATGTCTTAAATAATCTCCACTTTACTCCTTTACCTTCCCATTTTAATCCACACAATACTTTCCGCACTGCTGTAAAAAGTTTTGGAGATATGTAGTCACCCAGTCTTATACCCTTCTCAATGTTAATCTTCCTAATATCATTATATAAATCTAATTATTGTTGTTGCATTTTTATAAATATTCTTCAGAGTATGACAATATCCTGGGTGTATACCTTGATAATCTAACGCTTTAATCACTGAAAAAATGTTTTTAGAATCAAATGCTTTTCATAATCTACAAACCCAAAGCATAATGACAACTCATATTCATTGGTAATTTCTATAACTTCTCTCAATACTTGGATATAATCTACTGTATTAAAACCCCTTTTAAATCCAGCTTGTTCTCTTGGTTGGTTGAAATCCAATGTTCTCTGTAGACAAGTTGTAATTATCTTAGTAAAGATTTTGTATAAAACTGATAAAAGGCTGATAGGTCTGTAATTTCTAATATATTCTTTATCACTTTTTTAAATATTAATATTAATACTCCATTATTCTAATCATCTGGTACATCTTTATTATTTAGACATTTGATATATAACTTTACCAAAACTTTTTCTATTTTTCACCTGCTTCTCTTTTAATATATCGATTATAATTTCATTATTATCTGGAGTTTTCCTTTCTTCATAAATTTAATTGCATGTCTCACTTCTTCATCTAAAATTCTAGGCAATTCAGAAGATATAATAGATGTAGGAAGTATAAACTCATCAATACTCCTTTAACACTTTAAACAAATAATTTTATTTATTATTTCGACTGTACTAGCAGTCTTCTTCAGATCTACAACATAAAAAATTATATAAATATTATATCAATACAACCAAAATTTTTATTCTTCATATTTTCATATAAAACCATAAAAAACAAAATAATATAAAGCAAAAACAACTCAATCCAAAAACTTTTCAAACAAAAGTTTTTTTCAAATCTTTTAAAAATCCAAATCATAAAAAACTAAACTATAAAAAAATTAATAATAAAAATATAAAATTTTTCCTAAAACTATTTGTTTAAATTACAACCAAATAAATGTACTAAAACAATTCAAATTTTAACATCAAAACATTAAAAACACATTAAATACCATTAAAACATTAATCTAAAAATTAATACCATTTTTAACATAATCAATTACATAAATAAGACCAAAACCCAAAATCAAAAATTAAAAAATAAAATTAAAAATAAAAATTGAAATTAAAATCAAAACAAAATATTAAAAATCAAAAACTATAAACTAAAAATCATTCTTTCTCCTTTTTTACATTCCCATTTATACCTTACTTACTTCACTTTATACCTTCATACCATCCCTTCATTTCCCTTCCTCATTTATACTCTAATACTCCCTACCATCTTTACTTATTTAACTACCCTCTTATAACATTTAATATCAATACAAACTTAACTATCCTTACCTTAACTTTCCTCTAACTTCACCTTTCCTCCATCTTTCTTTTTCATTAACCACTCCCCCACTTTCTTTCTTTCCCATCAACTAGCTCCCTCTATTAACCACTTTTATTACTTAATTACACTAAATTTTAATTCTTTACCCTATTAAGCTTTGCATTTCCTCTCACTTTAATCATCCTAAACCTTGCTACTTTTTAATTTTACACTACCAAAGTCCTTATCCCATCTTCTCTGTTAATACTAGACCTTATTCTCTTAATCGACAATGATTCTCTTATCTTCCTTTCCCTTCTATTATTTGCATAACTAATCATTTTTATAGTTTCCTTCTCCAAATCATGCCCTGTCTCCATCATATGCACAAACACCGATGAACTTTTATCATACCTATGTTGCCCCAGTCTTGTATATTTTTTTATTTTTAATATTTTGTTTTGATTTCAATTTTTATTTTTTATTTTATTTTTTAATTTTTGATTTTGGGTTTTGGTCTTATTTATGTAATTGATTATGTTAAAAATGGTATTAATTTTTAGATTAATGTTTTAATGGTATTTAGTGGGTTTTTAAGGGTTTGTTTTTAATGGTTTGATGTTAAAATTTGAATTGTTTTAGTACATTTATTTGGTTGTAATTTAAAAAAAATAATTGAAAAATAATTTTAGGGAAAATTTTATATTTTTAATATTAATTTTATTATTAATTTTTTTATAGTTTAGTTTTTTATGATTTGGATTTTTAAAAGATTTAAAAAAACTTTTGTTTGAAAAGTTTTTGGATTGAGTTGTTTTTGCTTTATATTATTTTGTTTTATTATAATTTTATATGAAAATATGAAGAATAAGAATTTTGGTTGTATTGATATAATATTTATATAATTTTTTATGTTGTAGATCTGAAGAAGACTGCTAGTACAGTCGAAACTGTTATAATAAATAAAATTATTTGCTTAAAGTGTTAAAGGAGTATTGATGAGTTTATAGTGAAATATAAAAAGAAGCAAACTATAGAGGGAGAAAGAAGAAATAGATAGGAGTTATATGTGAAATGTAGGAAGGATTTGTTCTTTATTACTATATAATTCTTGATAGAAATCTATCCATTTCAAGATGTCATTTCTTTTTTTAGTAATAATTCCATCTTTTTCACGTATTGCACATATATATTTCCTACCAATATTAAAATGCTGTTTTCCACTTTTGAAACTTTTATTCTCTTCTACTTTTCTTGCTAGTTCACAATTATACTTTCTTATATTATTATCAACTGTTGTCTCCTGGTAATAAGAAATATGATTTATTTTTATCTGTCATGATTATGTAGATCTGTTTAAAAAAATCATTCACACACGTTCATTCTGCCTTATCAAGAAACGGAGAAGAAAGGCCATGGTGTTTCTTGATCTTAAACTCAGTGATAAAAAGCCAATAAACTCACCATGATGGCTAATACATGTTGATGAGTAGCCCATCCATGTTTCTATACTATATGAATAATCACATAGTAATAACAGCTGCATGATAAGAGCAGATAGAATGGGCATTAGAAATTTGCCCTTCTCGTTTCTTTAAGGTCTCCAAGAGGAATCAAATGGTCTTCTTTCAGTTAACAGCAAACTCCTTTTTGCAACCACTAGTCATTAGTTGAAGGTAAGTTGAGATATAACATTTACACTTCTAGAATTGAATTTGTTGTTTAAAT
Source organism: Epiperipatus broadwayi (assembly GCA_028023455.1). Classification (NCBI taxonomy): domain Eukaryota; kingdom Metazoa; phylum Onychophora; class Udeonychophora; order Euonychophora; family Peripatidae; genus Epiperipatus; species Epiperipatus broadwayi. The sequence goes on along the minus strand of JAQFVV010012399.1, from coordinate 1,106,492 downwards.
CGATTTTAAGTAAGTTTCTTACATAATAATTTTAAAAAAGCATCACTTATCAGTTAATTAATGCTAAATATTACTATTTTCAGAAAAATATGAAAAACAAAACACAAAATGAAAGCAAACGTCATCGACTCAAAATTCCAAGCAATGTTATTTATCAAATTTTTGTGGATGTATGTTATCATATATAAGTCAATCGAAGTGAATATTGAAAAAAAGATTAAAGAAGCATGAATTGTTATACAACCATGTGAAAATTAAAAATAATAATGATTTAATAACTACTTCAGTTTTTTTGGATCATGAAAAGACATGTCAATATAAATTTAAGTTTGATTTTGAAAGTGTAAGATTCTTCATGAAGAGAAAAACCATAATAAAAGAAAAATTAAGGAAGCAATTTTAATAAATAGAAATAAAATCAATATAATTAATAGACAAGTTGCTAATGTTAAAATTTGGGATTCAAAGGATTTGAGTTGATGATGTTTGCTTCCACTTTGTTTTTTGAATTTAATGGCAGTTGAGGATGGTTAAGGAATTAACTGAAAGTGCTTCTGTGGAAAATGAGGTGATGGTGATCAAAATGACATCTACACTTAGAAAAGTAAATTCAGTGTAATTTTTCCAAAAGCATTTTTATTTGTATTTTAGGTCCAATCTAAATTAGTCTTAGATACCATTTTCTTTTATATAAAAAATAATTCTAAATAAATTATTATTTCTTATCATTATCAGCATCTTGGCATATATTTATTGCTCTAAAATGTTTCCTGTGGAATTGCATGATTTTTCAGGTTTAGATGTATATTAATAGTATATGTTTGGAATGGGTTCAAACAGCAAAATAATTATATTTGTTATAAAAAAATTATTGACTATAAATAAAATAAATTTAGTAAATACATTGTTGCTTTTATATTAGCAACTATTTTAAAATCATCAAATAAATAGAATACAAAATATTAAAATTAACAAATAGCCCTCAACATTAAATTTAAATTCTAATGACTAATATTTGGATATAAAAAAAAATCTTCCCTATAACATATAATGTTTTTATTATATATTTTTGTTGAAATCCTAAGCTTAGGTTCTACATTTAATGCACATATCTGATAATAGTCTTTATAAATTCAGTCTTTATTTTAATCTCCTTGGGCATCAATGTCTGGGTCTCACTATAGGCAAGTACAAGGTAAGTTTTATTGTAGTTTCCTCTTCTTTAATTACATCATGGTTTTCTTATTGTAAGCAAGTGAAGTTATATACCAAATCAACCTTCATTTCTTGATAAAACTACATTGTTCCAGGTCTTTGACTGGCATGCCTGCAGTTCTTTAGTCACACACGTCAAATAAATAGTCTTCTTGTAGCAAATATTGTCATAACTGCTGATATAGAAAAACATCACATGATCACCATTTCTTATGCTTAGTCATAATTAGTCTGGCGATATTGGATAAGTAGATACTAGATGGGGATTTTATGCACAAGACTTCTGGCATCTATTGATTACTCTGGCTTGCACTGAATGTAAATACGTATAGAGAGTTTTGCCTGTTTGTTCTGATATAAATGTAGTATTGACAAATAACTTTTAAACAGTCAGCAGTGTAAACCTATTCTCCCACAAAAATCTGTAGAAAAGTATTTTAACTAGTGGTTTCACTTTTCTATTAGATATAAAATTACAATCCATCACCTTTACTGTATTTTTCTGGTCACAACCCATCTACTTTTCTTTCGGTATTTTCTCTCCTATCTTTTTGAAAACACTATGCACTGCTGCTTTCATCGATTTACGATTAAAAACTATTGTTTTCAAACAATTTATACTTTAACTTATAGCAAGATCATCACATCATCCTATTGATCTAAGTCTTTAATGACCTTTTTTCTTGATAAGCATGTTTATTGTACTAGATAAACTGTATTAATTTATATTGGAATGTTTTATAATACCTGTTTTATACTTTATCTTATAGCAAGATCATCACATCATCCTATTGATCTAAGTCTTTAATGACCTTTTTTCTTGATAAGCATGTTTATTGTACTAGATAAACTGTATTAATTTATATTGGAATGTTTTATAATACCTGTTTTATTCAAATTTAAATATCAGATTTATTTATATAAAAAGTGGTGTTTTTACATGCAGGTAAAATATCTTTCATTTCTGAAGAGTGTAAGGAAAGAGAAAAGAAAATAAACTATGACCAAACTTTAAAATTCTTTGTTTAACTTATCCAATTTTACTTCTACATATAATTTTCAATAAATTATTTGTATTAGCCATCAAATTTACGATAAGAAAAAGCAACTTATTTCTTTAAGCCTCTTACAAATGGTAAATGTGATAAGTCATATATATAGTACATTGTTTTTTAAACTATGCATTGTATTTGCATGCATTTATTAAACAAATAAATTAACTATTTTCTTCTTCTCCTCATCACATGGATTATAATTTTATTGTTTTTAATTTTACATAATGCAACAATTTACATAATATAAAATAATTCATGGTCTCATTAAATCTATAAACCAATTTTCTTTTTACTTCTTAAAATGATATAACTAAGTGCTATACATACAGATCTAATAAGTGTCCACACATATAAAAATCTCTAAAAATTACAAAACAATTTATTATATCATTTTACAAGTTGTCTTTAATAATTTAATGATAAGGTGTTTTTTTAATACAAATTATTTTATTTACAATTAATTTGTACTGTTATAATATATAGCAAATAACTTAATTCTTTATAATATACACTCTAATGCCATCTATAGTATGATGTCATTATCAATAATCACTCAGTATTATTATAGATGGCGCTAGATTGGAGAACCTCTCTTGTCTTATCATGTATTATGTAAGATAATGAATTAAGTGATTTGTTATTATTAACAGTTATAGCCAAGGTATGTAGTTGCTACAGTTAATAAGAAATGGAGGTTTTTAAAATATATAGTTATTGACCTGGAATAAAATGTATATAACAGTTTAAGCAGGTTGGTTTGGATCCAAAAGCTTAGGGGGATTAAAATTTCAGCAATTTGAATTGTCAAATGGACTTCAATGTAATTGCAAGATGCATAACTGCATTACTTCTAGCTTTGAATCTAAAGCCTTATTGATAAAATAAAAGCCAGTAACTGATTTGTGGATAGGGATTTAAACACATTATTATCTGGTAACTATTGAAATCAACCTTACTATAATTAACACTAAAATGGAGAACTGCTATAAATATCAAGAGATGGCATATAAAAGACTTTTCTCTTTTAGATGCAAAAAGTGTTTACTGTTTACTATTTTTATTGATCATTGTCTATATGATATGTGATTTTTTTTAAAAAGAAAAAATAGAACACACACACACACACATATATATATATATATATATAATTTGCTAATACTTCAAAATGTAATACACATGTTAACAGCCAAAGCTTAATAAATCAATAGAAACTGCTATTTGTTAATTGTTTGGGAGTAGCCTTGACAACAGACTATAGATTCTATTGGATTGTTAAATTTTACTCTTATTATATATAAGAGAGAATAAAGCCATATGTAAATATAATTAATAGTTCATGACTAATCATTATATGGGAAATTTAACTGAATTGAGAAGAATATCACATCATCTACTGTTTTATGTGATGAATATAATGGTGTGAGATATATCTGTTAACAACACATCATGGTACAAAAACAATAGCGAGAATGTGTGCATTTATAATATTGTTTAATCATCAACCAATTCAATAAGATATTTTAAAGTTGTCAATGATACAGTGTTTTAAAAAGAACTTCAATAAAAATGCATTATTTATAAATATGTCTCATTAAAATTAAATTTAGTTAAATCATCTCTTTAATGATCAACCAAAAAATAAATTGATGCTTATGACTTGAATTTATATATGATGAAAATGTCAGCAGAGAATTACCCATTTTCTTTTTATTGGTCAATTATCATCACATAAATAAAATTATCCTATTGCACATACAATTTCATTGTATGATCATTACTTGTCATAAAGCTAGATTTATTTAATGCCACAATTAATTAGCACTTAATGAGTATATAAATTGATATCTAATTGTCACACATGGCTATTGAAATTATAAACCCCAGATATGGAATAGAAGGGTGAATACAAAAAATCTAACAGCTTTTAACATAATAAAAATAGCTATTTTAATAAAGTATCAAAATATATTTAATTTTAATATAAAATAAGCATCTCTTAATTAAAATTTATAATGATTTATAAAATCGTTGGCACATGTTAATATTAATATTATGGGGAAAATATTGTAGACCGTTATTATTAAATGTTTTAATGGACTATCATGTTTTTATTTGACAAATCTCTTCTAAAAAAGTTATACATATAAAAAGTCATAAATATAAAATCCTTATATCTAGTCAAGAATATGCTGCATACACTCATATATTATTTATAACAAAATAAATATAAGCAAAAAGATATGGAGCAAAACTTCGACTGGTCTCAGCAATAGATGAAAGCTTTGCTCTATTTGTTGTTTTTTCGGCACATCTATTTTGTTACATTGTATTTAAGATAAAGCTCATATTACCTTCATTATATCATTTTTAAATATAGAACAACAATGCAATATTCTCTAAGTAGAAGTATTTCTATTTGACAGGTTAAACATATACTGCAAGATTCGAATATCAAAATCTTCCTCCTCACTCTCTCATCCAATTAAATCTTAGAAATTATATCATCTGTAGAAATAAGTATTATCAGTAAGAATAAAAAAAATATTTGTCAAAGATTATATAAATAATATTATTGAATGTTTGTGATGATGGCATATTAGATGTGATAATATGTTGGACTATTTTTTTCATCTATCAGTCAATGTTGAATGTATAGAAAATTGTAAACTTTATTTAAAATTTTAAAATACAAACAACTTGTTAGTAATAACACAGAAAAAGGCAACACAGGTTAGTAATTACACACCATTTTGAGTAGTATTATTCTCTACTTTTCATCAGGTGTTGTTGGCCTGACTAGTGACAATATTGGCATAAGAGTTGAACTAGCACCTTTTCCACTTCCAGGAATTCCTACATCGAAGATGCTTTACTTCTACCAAGCCTAAACTGTAAATGCTGAGGAAAAGAAAACTGCATTTATGAAATATCATGTGAATGTGGAAGGAAGTATATTGGTAAAACCTGTCACTCTGTTGAACATCAGTTGAAAGAATACAAACTAATGGTTAAAAAAAGAAAGCAGATATATCTACAGTAGCAAACCATGTATGTACTAATGGCTTTAATTGTGTAAATACAAAAAATATTGAATAGTGAATAAAAGATGTAAAAAGAAAATTCAAGAAAGCTGCTGATATGACAATGGTAAATAATCTTTTAAGTCAACCCAGTATGGCAGTACACAATATATGGAAGCCTCTAATTAAAGTTGTCTTTAGAAAAAATTTTATAAGAAAATGAAGGACTCAGGGGGATTTAGAAAAAAAACCTTAAAGGACTCAGAGGGATTTTAATCAATTCTCATAAATAAATATATGAAATTGCTACTTTCTATTGCCTTTGTGAGAATAACTCAATTGGTTAGAGCATTTGCCTTAAATTCCATATTAGAGGATTTAAAGATGCAAGTTCAATTCCTATGCTAATACTGTTACTAGTCAGACCAGCAGCATTTGAGGAAGAGTGGAGAACAATGCTACTAGAAACGTTGCGTATTTATGTGTTATTACTAATAAGTTGTTTGTATTTGAAACGTTTAAATTAAGTTTACATTTTCTATTCCTTCAACATTTACTGATAGATGATTGAAATAGTCCAATATTTATCACATTGTATAAACAAACTTTAATTACAACTAAAAATGTAGAATAACTAAATACCAAAATAAACTAAAATATACATTACTAAATCTAACTAATTTAATTAATAATAATAAAATAATTCGATTAAAATATTACTTCAAACTTTCTTACCTCAAGTTCTCCTATTTTAATTTTGCAGTTGCAACTTGCATATGATAATAAATATATTTATATATAGGAAATTATTTTTTATTGTTTAATTTTTTGCGATTTCGTCCTTCATGAAGATGATTTTATTTATTTTGTGATTTTCTTCTTTTTTTTCCTATGTCATAGCATCGGCCGGGACGCGAACCCACAACAGACTGCAACCAACTACTTGCTTGCAAGGAGGTTGCGATGACCTCTCGGCTAACAACAATAGATTTTACATTTTTTATTATTTTCAACAATCAAATGTATTCCTATATAGTTTACAACATTGAACATAAAGATGTTGTAGGGAAGTATTTCTATTCATAATATATTCACAGATCTGGATAAAACCAGTAATCGTTAAATGTACTAAATCTTGCCAAATTGGTTAACTGCTACAATTAGATGTTAAGCAATCCAATGTAGTATCTACTGCTACATAATGCATATGTTCTATACTTCTGTTAATACAATAATTTCAGCTTTAATGTGGACTACCAGATTTTTCTGCTATAACAATTATTGTTTGAACTGCATGGGGGAATTTTAGCACTGTTAAATTTATTCATGAACGAGATCTCCTTAAATTTAATATAGCATTATTGTCTATTAATAATCCTATATTTATTATGTGAATCTAGCCTTTATATTTTATTCCATATTGTGACTCAACTGAGAACAAATCTAAACACTTCTGCTCTTTAATTTCTTTATTTTTGAGTTATAATTTTACAATTACTTTTTGATTCCCTTTTATTCTTTCAATGCATCTTGGCAATGGATTTTGCAATGCATTTTTAACAATAGTAAAAAGGAAATATAATATAATTAAAATATATCAAATAAAGAAACGAAAGATTATATAAAAAATATTTTAAAAAAAAAAAAAAAGTAAATTAAGGATGAGATAAAATAAATTTATAATTCAAAACTATTACTAAGATTTTTAAAGCTAGATTCTTTTCTTTGCCTATTTTAAAGATTATATTTGAAAGTCTGTGTAATATATATGTATATAACATAGTTTGAAATCATTAGCTTTTTTGATGACCAGACCATCTATAAGTACACATATGAATCCATAATATTTAATATATCGTCAAGCATGGAAGGTAATATGTCAGACATTGTTTCGGCTGAGAGAAAATTTCTAAGAAAGACATATCATATGAAGTTAAATTTACTAATTTATGGCTTTTGCTTCATATAGCAGTTAATGTTGTTAAAATTGACACTTTGCTATTATTTCGCCATGATGAATTTCCAATCTATCTCTGTTAAAGAGAGTCAAACCTATCTCTTCAAGCAAATGCAGTTGAATGAAATAAGTAGTCATTTTGGACATTGTATAATTTTATGATAATTGTCAAAATACAATGAATTATGTAATGTATCTAATTAAAATTTTGATCTTAAACTTAAAATAAATACATTGCTCTTCAAAAATATATACTTAGTAAAGTTATTTAATTAAAAGTCTGATTTTGATCTCAAATAGATCTGTTTAATTAAAAGAAGAGAACTGTCTTAATTGCATTAAAATACCCTACTTGTAATCTATTTAGAATTGAATTTAAACTTTTGTATTATTTAAACCAATGTTGGAAACTTTAACTTTCATACACACATTCATGCATGCCCATACAAATAATTAAATGGGTGCTGATTCAGGGTGCACTCACTGCCATTTTGAACTCTAATGATTACCCAAACCATTGCTGATGCATCCAAGTGATAAATGACATCGAATGATTCACCCTGAATCATTTGAATGTGTCAGGGGTGGTATTGAGTGGTTCTTAAAATCAAAATGGTTTTTGAATGTAGTTTAAATATTAAAGCTCTTAACTTCTAAAATATGAATGTTATTACAATAATGACACTGCAAAATGCCAAAGTAGGTAGGGAGGGGCAAGGATGGTTTAATAATACAAAATATCAAAAAATGCAGAAGTCTGATCAAACCAAGCTCATAATTTCGAAATATTAAAAGCTTATAAAATTTCTAAAATATGATTTTTATTACAATTTAGGCCTATAGTCACATGTTGAAATAATGTAAAATTGATCAAACCAAGCTTATAATTTCGAAATACTAAAATATTATAACTTTTAAAATTTGAATTTTATTGTACAAAATGATTGTGAGTGCAGTCTAGATACTAAAAGCTTATAACTTTTTAAAATACAAATGTAATTATAAGAATCGTGGCGCAAAGTGTTAAAGTATGCAGGTAGGTGGAATGATGTTTTAAATGATATAAAGTATCATGCAGAAGTCTGATCAAACTAAGATAATAATTTCCAAATACTAAAAGCTTATAACTTCTAAAGTACAAATTATATTACAATATAAACCTATAAGCACACGTTAAAATAATGTAAAATTCATCATACCAAACTTATAATTTCAAAAAACTAAAAATTTCTAAGTTCTAAAATATGAATTGTATTACAATATATGTCCACAACCATATGAACAAAGCATATTAATTTTTCAATTAATAGGATTTTTTCTTACTAGAAAGAAACTTTTAATGTTGCACTCTTCCCTTATTCCCTATAGTTAGAAAAACAATTGAGATAAGAAAAGTGTTGTTCACATTTGATCTGCTGACATGGATATCAGACGGATCTACACTTGATCACGTGAGATCCTTATGGGCTCTTGTAACTGATACAAGACTATATATCTATTTGTATAATTTTATATTTATTAATATCAAAGTGACTTTGCCATCAACAAATAAACTCAGAAACATGTTTAAAAAATATTTATAGATTTTTAATAAAAATGTGTTAATTATTTCAAATGTAAAACAGGTATTGGATTTTAATTAAAATAGACATTAATGTTGATAGTCTTTTGTTTGAATATAAAGGCTATACAAATGTAAGCAATAATAAACTGTTCTCCTATGGCCAAATAAGCTTCCTTATACATCTTCACCATCTCTAGAATTTTTATAGGAAATTTTTCACATTTGGTAGAATTACATTGTTCAGGCTCTAATTGATATGAATTGAGTAGTTGAGTTTGTATCAGTTTTAAAATATATATATATATATATTAAATAACCTCAATACTATCATATATTCTTTTATAGTAGTTGAGTTTGTATCAGTTTTAAAATATATATATATATATATTAAATAACCTCAATACTATCATATATTCTTTTAAATTCATATAAATAAAAATACAATAAAATGAAAATGATCCCCAAGATACATTTTATGCTGAACCAGCACTCATCCATTGGTCCAGATCACTATCTCATATATATATATATATATATCCCCATATATATATATATATCTCATTCTATATATATATATATATATATATATAGAGAGAGGGAGGGAGAGAGGAAGAGATAGATAGATAGATAGATAGATAGATAGATAGATAGATAGATAGATAGATAGATAGATAGATAGATAGATAGATAGATAGATAGATAGATAGATAGATAGATAGATAGATAGATAGATAGATAGATAGATAGATAGATAGATAGATAGATAGATAGATAGATAGATAGATAGATAGATAGATAGATAGATAGATAGATAAATAGATAGATATTACATGAAAAATATTTATATTAAATAATTACATTTTGAATTGCAAGTGTCAATCTAACTCAACCCACATCTTTGAAACTATTCACTTTAGATAAATACAGTGAACTATTTTACATATATATGGTTCACATGTTGGCATTTGATAATATTTTTTAAAAAAGTAAAATTTAAAGGGCAATCAAAAGATGTGATTTAATTTATTTTTTTTAGTTAATACAATTTATTTTTTTAGATAATGTACAATGAAAGTTGTTTTTTGTTTTGTATTTATCTCTTTAATTTAATTCAAATTAATATAGTAAATAATGTAAATGTATGCATATTACAAATTCAGATACAAATAAAAGAAATTATAAACGTAAGTGATTATGATCAGAAAACTAAGTAAAGATGGTGGAAAGAATTTATAAAAAAGAGAAGTTTGCAACAAAAAAAAAGAAAAAATTAACATATAAGAATATCAACCTACACATTTTGATAATATATGTGCAGAAGTCTCAAATTTGACCCAAGGCTATGAAGGATCAGAAAAACTTCAAACTTTTTTTTTTTTTCTGTTTTTTGTTTTTTTTTGGCTGGTCTTGGATCACGAAAGATTCAGGACCACTCTATGCTGAAACAATTCGTCATGCAGGAGTGGAGCGGAGATTTTGCTGATATCGTTCATCATGAAGGTGTCAACCCCAAAAAGCTTTCCTGACTAGCCTTAGGGTGGATGAGTAACAATTTAAAACCGATGGCCACAAGCTCATTCATCTTCAATACATGTATGCTCCCCAAATCTATACTTACCGGTAAGAGATTATTCATTCCCGATTTGTGACTAAATTGTTTGCAAACTAACCTAACTTATAAGCTTATAATATACTACTCATAGAGACATTTGCAGATTTATTATTCAAAGTACCTTTATTTATGGCCTAAGAATATTGAGCTAAGAACTGGTTTAATATTAGCTGGATGTGGCATGCGTGTATTCTTTTCAATTATATTAATAATTTATCATTAAATATTTTAATTTGTATTAATAAAATATCCACCTTTAATATTAACTTCATTGTGTGTTATTACTACCTTTTCCAATATGCTTCTTGTTAGTTAAGCCCTGGAGAACATTAATGCAATGTTAAGTGACTAGAACCAATCTCGATTTTACCTTGTTATTTTCTTCTTAATTTACGATGTGCTACGCGACTGATATCAGTGAATTCTTTAATGAATTCTGGAACCCTTATTTACATAAATAAAAACTGATTCCCCCAGCAATACAAATCATAATATTAGGTCTAGTTAATCAGGAAATATAGTTATGTTTTTAGAAATATGAATGAAATATTATTCTTCTTCATAGTTTGATTAACTCAATCACTCTAGTGGTAACAGAAGGCCTGGCAGAATGTGAAATACGTTACAACAGTAATGATTATTACTAATCATTTACTAAACCAGAGATTATTTTTAGCACAGATATAAATTTTAAAACTCAACTAAAGATTAATATATCTGATTTTTTTAATTAAGCACAACATATACATGAAGTTATTCACATTTCTCTTTCCCACGTATAATATCTTTTTAAATACATTAAATAACCTCAGTACTATCACATATTCTTTTAAATCCACATAAATAAAAATACAATAAAAGACAAATGACCCCCAAGATGTATTTCATATCTGAACAGCACTCATCAACTGCTTAATAAATGACTAATAATAACCATCACTGTATTTATCTAAAGTGGATGGTGTCATAGATATGGGTTGAGTTAGTTTGACATTTGTAATTGCAAAATGTAATTATTAAAAAATACTTTTAACAGGGGTATACTTTGGCAGTAATAATGCTGATGAGGATAGAATTGAATGATACACTGACCACTTTAATTTATAAGCTATTTGAAACTGGTAATGTGCACTTTGGCTCTCCACAGATGTTGTTTTTCTCTTTTTTACACTTTATATGGCTTTTTCTCAAAGGGCAGCTCTTTCCATAAGCCTTAGCATGTTTTCTTTCTTGTTTTTAATCGTGTTTTTTTTTACTTTTTTCAAATCATTCTGTAATTAATTTAATTGTAATTAAATTATATATAATCATTGAAGTATAAGTTATCAATCAAGAGAAACTTTTTACATTATTTTTTCTTCATTACAATCTATAATATTTTGTCTATCTCTCAATTTAAACTTGATTAATTGAGAAGAAATGTAATACGCAACTATGCCAGAACTAACCGATTTATTTATTATTACAATATCTTCCATGTAAAATGTTGAAAGAAAAAAAATAGTGGCGCACATTTAATTTCTTATTAGTGAAATTTTATTCTGACTATATTATAAAATTTGATCATTAAATTAGTTGCAAATACAAACCAATATATGAACCTCTCTTTATTTTGGAAATATTTGTCTAACCAGTAGGACTGATACTTAAACGCCTTATATGAATATTCTCTTTAAATTCTTATTTATATGAAGATACATAACTATTTTATTATTGTTATTTCTATTGATCCCCAGTTAATTAGATAATAGCATGCACAATTGTGCCTTCACATATCTCCACAAGTAGTGCCCTAGTAATGAAAATCCTTACCTCAATCTGTATATGTTTATTTACTTTAACTTGATGATTCAAAATAAATCCATCATCTGGACTAATGCTTAACTCCAATCTCCTGCCACAAGTATAGCTTTAATTACAAGAAAAATAATACCAGGAATATTTGACTGGTTTATAGATATATGCAAGAAATCTCAAATGAGCATCTATTCAATGAAGAATGACCATTCCTCAATACTTACGAATAGTATGTGATATATGGGTGAAGTCATAGAATAAATATGCAAATATGACTACTCAATCCCAAACATACATGTCTTTGAGTGATGTATCATTGCACCACCTACACATACCTACCAGATGATCATTAAAAATTACATAGTTACAAACTATTCTATTTGTCATCTATATTTTGCTAAAGAAATGTTTTGTTCACCAAGTTTTTTTTGTTATTCATAGGGAATAAAATAAATGCATTTTAGCACGCCTCACCATCACTAATAAACATCAAGGTTTTTTTCCTGTCGATGATATTTGAATTAAATTATGAATCATTTAATGCTTTTGTTTTCTTATGAATACAAATTATAATTTATATTTTTCTTACTCAGTTCTTGCTAGGCATCAGGTCTTCTTCAGACCATTTTCTTATTTTCCAATTTAGTGATTTGTTATTATTGACACACATATGTTGTGTGTTATGCAAACTAACATATTTGCTTACTTAGACTCTATAGAAATGTTTCAATATCTTATTGTTATATGTTCCTTTTACTTTGCATTCAATCTTAATTCAAAATGTATTATCATCCTAATGTCATATTATAGTAAACAGACATTCATACAACTCAACAAATTTATTGTAGGATGATTTGGCAGAACTACTACATTAAAGGTTTTTATTAACACATGGCCATCTACTTGGAATTTATGTGTACATATTTTTGCTTTTTTGTTTCTTTTCCTGTCCATCTACATTAATTCTAAAAGCTCCAGTCCCATCTAACTTATTACTTATAGGTTCCTAAGTGCAAAGGAATAAGTATGAAATCAGTGAATGTATTCACTGAGTAAACTATAAGGTGAATTACTCTTTGCACCTGTTTTATCCAGCTTCAATGATTAGAAGACAAATATGTTCAACGTACGTTCCAGATGTTGCACACATTTAATGAGTGGATTTTGCATATCCAATGGAATCACCACCTTCAACTCCTCTTTTCCATGATGTATATTTGGGGTAAGAAACCTCCAGCCCTTAAAAGGTTTCAATATGTCATATGATATTTTGAAATGCATATATAAAATGGCACTATATAAAACTTCTATTTAAACAAGGGTAGTTCAAATATTAAATTAAGTATTAAGTAAATATTTATTTTTTGAACAACATCCAATCTTTATAATAGCTCTAGTTTATTCTATCAGAGATGCAATATTCCAATAAATTATATTGTCTGGTCAATCTGATTACAGATGTCATTTTGTTTGTTTTTATAATGATTTTTTCAGACTAACTGTATATTTGCAAATAAAAAATTAGATTTTTACTTTGTGTTATTATTATTAATATTTTGCATTTATTTGTTTTTATTAGGACATACTGAATAAAATTTTTAAAAATTGATACAAATATTGCTGTATTTTAATAGAAATGAATCATAGAATATTTTTATAGAAAAAATAGTAAATCAATTTGCTTGATATATTTGGAAAGTATTTCAATCAATAAAGAACACAATATTAAAATACACTATTTATCAAAACATTCTGATTACTATAAAATTGTTGGGGGGGGGGATAAAATAGAAAACTTGAGAAGAACCTTCAAGTGAGTGATTGACATGTTTCATGATAAATCCAAACAAGTCAGAAAATTGGGTGAATGCCAATTACATTATTTCAAAGAAAACAAAACCACGAGGGAGTTTATAAATGGTGGAATTGTATTGTACAAGTTATCTGTCCAGAACATACAAATTTGTAAATCTAAGTAATGAAGAATAGTTACAAGGCAAAATAATTGGCATTAAATATGAAATAGTCACTAATAATAATAAATGTTATTTTATTTTTAATTCACACAAAAAGTATGGCTCTCATTTAAAACAGGCAAGTTGATAATGGCCTGCCAACTGAAAAAAAAATTACCCATTCCTAATGATAGGAAATAAATTAAGTAAATATCTGATCAAATGTGGCAGGTTAATTTTTTAAGCTGATAATTTTGTATGGCCTGTCAATAATATTACAAATATCCAAATGGGCCTCCAAATAAAAAAATATTCTCCATCCCTGCTATATAAGATATTTTAAAATTGAATCTTCCCAACTTATTCTGGTATTTCTGTTTAATTAGTGCATTATTTTTAATATCTTTTAATTTAAGGTGACCTTCTAAATATTTTATTTAATTATATGTCCAGTCATTATTTAAAGGGAAGTTGTCATAAATCTTTTTGATACATTCATCATTGGTCATTTCTAAGCTTGATGTAAATATGTATTCAGTTTTGACATGATGTAAAATCAATATATTTAAAAAGATTTGTCACAATATTTTATCGATTCTTTACAAAACCAGATAACAATGAACCAGAAACAGAGAACCAGTTCAAAAAACAGTAATGTGTTTATGAGGAACGGAGCTTTTTAATATGATAAAAATAGATATTTAAAAAATATCTTATTTTCAAATGAAGATATATTGCTTTTTTTCTATATTCCTATTTTTTAGAGCCATATTTCTCTAAATAATAATATAAAATTTTTCACGTACAATAAATTTTCACTTATGTTATTGAGTAATCATTTTTGTTTTAAGTCATTAATTATTGTTTCAAAAGTTATTTTTTTAAATATTAACTTGTTTTATTTTAGTATGTGCGTTATAATCTTCTGGTTTATTTTATTATAGAAATAATTGAATAAAAGTATTTCCAAATACCAAAAATGACTAAAAGCATATTTTCATTTTTTTCTTACAGCAACGCAGAGGAAAAACATCTTTTACTGTCGAAACATGAAAAATTAAATATAATTTATGATTATAATATTGATTAAAGTATAATAAATATAATATTTTTTTCTTTTTTATTTATGAATAATTTAATTACAATTATTCAACGTCGCTGTTCACATTAACATGACCAGAATATTGAGAAGCCTTTAGATAGATACATTGTACATAGTTGAAAAATCAATGCCAGCATACAATAGTGAATATACAATTGTATTACTTTGCATGATATAGTCATTGTATGATATAGTCATTGTAAATCTTACATATTACAGAGTTTACGCAACAAAAAAAAAGTTTCAAAAATAGCAAGTTAGCCACTTAAATGAAAACAAATGTTTTAATGTAAGAAATTACAATTATATATATATATATATATATATTAAACAATACAGTATAGTTAATAATTAAAGAGGATTTGAATTCAGACTTTCAAGCTTTCTACAATTATCCACTCTATCAACTCTAGAGTGGATGACTGTAGGAAGCTTGAACGTCTGGGGTTCAAAACCTTTTTAATTACATCTAAGTTAAATATATGCATTATATTTTTATTTCAGTATAGTTCGTAATAAAATATCTGCCAGTTTATTGAACCCGAAATCATATACAAAGAATAATAGATCAATGAGATCGTTATAAAACCATTGATCCATTTTGAGACCTTCAGAGTCTGATCTCTCTGGCTTTACTTGTCACGAAGACAATTTTGAATGCGATCTTCAAATCTGATTAAAGTTCTTAGCAACAATAGCAGAAGGTCAGAGTAAAAAAAGTCTCTGTTCTCTCTCCTCTTAATCATTTCTTATTCTTTTGTTCTGTGTAGTAATTTTAAATATAATGGGGGGGGGGGATGAATAATTCGTTACAGTTAAAAGTTTAATTAAATCAAGACCAATTAGTCATAATTATGATTAATTAAAACTCCCATCTAATTGTAGGTAGATAAAATTTATTACATTTCAACTAAAAGTAAACCAGTTTCGCAAATAATAAAATGTTTTGATATTCGCAAAATACTAGTTCATGCAGGTTCAAGCGTTAATAAACATGGTACCTTATGCGATGCGATACAATGCGATATGGCTTCTCCATCATCGAAGTCAGGAAACTCTCAGCCACTATGTCCAGAAAATCCTGTTAGACATCTTCCTATTGCATGCCTCACTTTAAATTTTTACCATGTTTTTCTCCATCTTGCTCCATCCCATTTTTACATCATCTTTGTCCATTCTATGACATTTATATCTAGATCCCCCTTATCTTTTTCTAAACCCAGCATAAAAACCAAGAACCCATTTTCTGTGTAATTACTTTGTTTATATTTATTCTTCCACAACTTTATTATTTGTACTCTTTCTGCTTGTAATTATTTACATTCAATTAATAAACTTAGGGCCTATTGCGGCTACTCTTTATACGCTCTCTCAGACCACTCTGCAAACATAAAATAAAGGGTTCCAATTTGGTTATTCTTCTAAATTTGGGAAAGTGTGACTTCCAATCCATGAACATTAATGTGTTGGACAATGAAAGGTTTTTTTAAATCGTGAAAAGCAGCATTATTTGTTCTAGAAATCCTGTTTTGATATTCTTAAATATCTTGTCTTGACCTTGTCCATTTCCGAGTAACACTCTTTTTCCTTAATCACTGCAATTGTTATGCTGTCTTCAAATTTCTTATAAAATTTGTTATAAGAATTAAATAGTTTTATAAATAATAGGAGCTGGTTTTTTTGGGGGGGAGGGGGTGATGGGGGCGGACGTCTCATAGACTCTCGCGTAACATTTATTCATAATTGTTTATTTGAATATATAGTGTTTAAATTTCACTGATCCTATTTTGAGTGATCTTTTCTTCTAAGAAAGACCAGTACAAATATAGAAACATCTGGAAGAAGCTTCATAAGTTTCTTAATAATAATCCTGTTTTACTTCAGTCAGAATGTGAACTCTCAGGATTATTGGTGGATTATTATGTACTCATTGGAAATGCGACTAGTAAAAAAAGAATGGCACAAATAACTAAATAATTTAAATAACAACATTATTTATTTTAGATAGTTTTCATTTATGTCCTAACATTACGCATAAACCTTATTACTTAAGGAATAAATTTAACAAAATCATAAATATAGAAAAAACTTAAAACAAATATAAAAATCTTATATCAATTCATGCTACATAAAATATCAAACTTAAATCAAATTATACTAAAGATTAAATATAAATGCATGTTTAGTAAAATATTCAGTTACTTTACTTTATTTAAACAATCAAACAAAAAAAAATTATAACAAGCTTTATATACCAAAAAATATAGACATAGAAATATTTTAATAAAATCTATGATTAGTTGAAATCTTTAATTTCATTGGATATAACTTTTTTTTTTAAAAAAAAGTTCTTATTACAGCTATTTCTCTTAAATAATTCAGTAAGCTTATCAATTTATGTCCTCAGTGCTATATAAAATTATTCTATATCAATTGGTTAATTCAAACTGTAATCTTATTAATGTTGGTATTCTTCTACTTAAACAGCTATTGACTGTATGAAAAAACTGTTCTACAAATCCGGAATCATAAGAGGTATTTTTTTCAAAGTTGGTTAGCTGAACACATCATTTCTTTATTATTGTCTTTAAGCATAACTTCTTCATTCTATCTGAGTTCAAATTACTTCTAAAAAGCAATTTAACAGCAGTATTCTTAGATTGGGAATGGTGCTCTCGAAGCTAAAACTGAAATTCTTCCATGTTTTGATGTGCTCCTAGTTTTAAAAGCTATTTGATATTGGTAATGTCCATTTTGTCTATCCACAGACATTGTTATTTTTCCTTTTTATGTTTCTCCTTTTATAACCTTTGCCCAAAAGAGAATCCTTGCCCTAAGTATTTTATTTTTAATGCTTTTATATTAACTTGCCCTGTCTGTGTTTCTGTTGATATGTCCGTAATTTGTTTGTGTTTTTATATGTATGCTCATATTTTTGAATTAATAATGAAAAAAGAAATCTGTTTCCATTTAGAACTGGAATCACACACTTATGCTTCCCAAGAAACACCTAAGCATCTGAGCCAACGGAAATATTACATTTGTAGAATAAAATTTTGTTAATATAGATTTAATTCATACTTAATTAATTAAAGATCCAATATATAAATATTTTTATATAGTGGTCGATCACATATTTAAATTTAGAATTCAAGTGTTAGAAAGTGAATTTTTATTTTCGCATCTTATTATTAAATTAAAACTGGTAAAACTCTCCATACAGTAGTGCCACTTAGTGCCAACCAGAGTAATCATATTGGATGAGTAGGCACTATATGGAGATTTTATGCACAAGCCTTCTGGCATCCATTAATTACTCTGGCTGGCACTGAGTGGCACTACTGTGTGAAGAGTTTTGTCTGTTTTAATAATAACAGTTATGTGCAAGCATAAGAAATGGTGATCATGTGATGTTATTATTGAATTATGACTTTTGTCATTTTTTTGTAGTTTTAACCATTTTTAAAAATAATATGTAAATATAACTAAAAAATAATAATTAAAAGAAATTTTTTTACATAATGTTTTTATATAAATAATCAACTACAAGGTAGAAAAATAACAAAGTAATTTACTTCTTGGTTCATTTCCCACTTTTGGGAAATATTAGAGATTTTAAGAATCCAGTCTTGTCATAAAACAATGGGAAATTGCAGGAATATTGACATTTCATAAAAACATTTAAGACTCACAAATAAATCATAAAAATCAAAAAGGTCTCAAATAGTTTAATGAAATGACAATATTCCTTCAGTTTCCAATTGCTTATAACAAGTTTAGATTCTTAAGATCTCTGATATTTGCCAAGAATTGCAAATTAGCCAAAGAATGGATTACTTTGCTATTTTTCTACTTTTGTTTTGGCTATTTACATAAAAGCATTATTTAATATAAAAAAAATTTACATATTATTTAATCTTCTTCTTTTTGTTTCTAGTGATTTACGACAAACTATTTTTATGTATTTATTTTATAATTACACTGGGGTCTCGGTTTATGCGGATTTATTTAATGTGGTTTTGAAGTTCTGCGATTCATGTTTCTTCTTAATATCTTTGTATGCGGTTTTCTTTTATGCAATAAAAATTATTAAATCAGAAGTCGAGCTCTGATAATGTGCTTTTACTTTAAATATTATAAATTTTGCACACTCACATCATATTTAAAGTAATACCGCTTTATCGGAGTTCGACTTCCATTTAATAATTTCAATATTTTCAGCGCTTTATAATAGTACTGTAATAAATTTTATGTAATAAAGAAGTTCATAATTCATTTAAAATCAAGATTTCCCCATTTTATATACATTCATTAAATTTTACAAGATTATAATGTAAATCTGTTCAAACGTTATAGACGCCTATAGTGCCCATGTTGTTGTTTTTACATTTTAAATCACATTCTATTTTTGCTTTTTAAAAAAAGAGTATGTAATCAATTAATCATTTAGTGTCCACAAGTTTATTTTTAAAAGGTGAGTATCAGCAGTGGACACAATTAAATTTGGCAATTAAAATCTGATTTTTAATTGTAATTAACAATTTAAAAATTATGTAACGAGGTGATGTGAAACAGTGAAATTTGATTTTTAAACGGAATTGAAAATTAAAAAATTAAAGACAAAAATAAGAATGTAATTTTTAATTGTTAGTTTTAATTAAATTTTGCCCAACAGTAGTGAGTCAGTGTCTTTTTATTATCATAAGTCTAAGTTCTTATTTTTATTTTAAACTTTTAGTTTACCCTAATGGAGAGGGAAAAACGCCCAAGAAAATGATTTTCTTTGAAAACAAAAATTTATATTTTAGATCACTTAGCAAAATGGAAAGGATCAACAGTGATTGGAAAATGTTTTAGTTTGGGCAAATACACTGTAAGACCAATTTAAAAAAATGATGTTGGTGCTAGTTGTATTTCCTCTTGTGATGATTCTGATGTCTCAAATAGCAATAATGATTAAAATACCATACATGTATGAAAAAAATGTAAATTACACATAAAAATATATTGTTTTGAATAAAATTAAATACTGTAGTTAATAAAAAAGGAAAAAAAGTTTGTCTTGTATCAATTTTTTTTCAAATTTGAAATTTTTTATTAGTCATATTTTATTTTCTTATTTTTTTATGCAAATTTTAAAGTAATTTTACGTTTTGCTTTGCTTTTATGTGATTTTTGGAAAATTACAGTACATATTACCCATTTTTCAAGGTAAGTTAAGTCTATTTTTGTGCGATTTCTTTTGTGCGCTTTTCTGAGGAATCTATCTACCGCATAAAATGAGACCCAGGAGTAGTCTAATTTTTTCCCCTTCAAATGTATTTAATTTTAATTAAACTTTATAATTGTCTTTAATTAATTCCTTTTTTTGATAGAATTTAACTTTGATTAAATTAGTAAATAAAAAAAATTTTTTTTTACTTTGCATGTAACTTATACTTATTAATCTTAGTATAATTAGAAGTATTATACATTTTACAAATGCCTTTTCTGAATACATATATGATAGTTAATGTGTTTTATTTTATTAACATTAGTCACCAATCGAGAAAGTGTTTTTTTTTTCAACTTTACATTTCTTCCAGTACATTTCTAAACTGATTAGTCTATCCCTTATTGCAAAGCTTGAATAATTAAGGCTGCTTATAATATATATGACACTACTAGCAAGTTCATAACATTACATCATCATGTATGTGAAAAAAGTATTTAGCTTATAATAGGAAATGTTGATTGATACAGCAGGTTGCTTTTTTCAATTAAAGTTTAATAATATTTCAATATTTAATTTTGATGCACTAAAAGTGTGTATGTGTGGAGGGGGGGGTATTTAAAATTACTGAAATTACATATTTTCTTTTTGACTTGTTATAGATGTGTCTTTTATATACATACACCTTTATTGTTAAAAGGAAATTACCTTGACAACAGATTGAAATTGTTGGATTGTTATCGATAATGAGATTGTCTAAGTATTGACTGGTTTTTAATAAATACATACATATGTAAATTAAAAGTTTATGCGTATATTTAGTTAAATAAGGAGATATTTGGAATAGGATTTACATATAATAAAGAACTTCATTATTATAACTGTGGCCTGAAAACATGGTAATTTTATATGTGTGAAAATTTTGGATTTGTGATTTAAAAAAAAAAAGTCATATAAAGTCAAAACAAACAAAAAAAGAAAGAAAAAAAACACTCTCTGCTATTTTTTTTAAATAAAAAATTTTAAAAATAATTATAACAATAAAGGCCATTTAAAACAGGAAGTGTATGCATTGAAAATATTTTTAGACCTAACTAAAAGAATTCTAATATTATAAAATAATAACGTACATAATAATGGTGTAATTGAAAGATTATAAATTAAACTGACTTTTTTAAAAAAGGATTTTTTTTTCAATTTCATGTGCTAGCATAAGTAAAACAAGTACTGCTTGGCTAAACAAAAGTTTGTTTGGAAGTATGTGCCCTCACCTCATTTTTCTCATCATCAGATAACATCTGAAAAACTACTGTCTTTAGAATATTGTGATGTCTCAAAGAAATAAACAGCAGTTTACCACAGAAGAACTAACGGTCAACATCTCAAACAATTAACAGTGATTGCCGAGATGTCATCGCAACTGCCTTGCAAGCAAGTAGTTGGTTGCAGACGGTTGTGGGTTCGCGTCCCGGCCGATGCTATGACATATGAAAAAAAAAAGTCAATCAAATTGATTACAAGTGGACAGTTTCTTAAATTATTCTTAAAATTCATAGTAGTTTGAATTATTCACTACCTTCAATGTATTTCATTTGCATAAAATAGCAGTTTAATGTATTCGGAAGTATTTTAAAATGAACAATTTCCAAAGGATAAACTCGCCTACTTTCTAATATGATAATGGAATGGAAATTATTATTTCCAGGAATCCATCTTTAATCACAAGATTTAGGAATGGTTTATTCATACAAGCAAAACATAATAAGAATTTTTAGGAATTTTTAAGGAATCAATATGAAATTTGCCTTATAGATGCTATATCACATTTATTATATAATAGAAGTAGTACGAATATCTTCAGCGTATATTAATATGCACGGAATACTTAGGATTTTATTTACATTTAATTAATAAATTGTGTATATGTTTATGATAAGTATTCATGCGAAAATATAGTTTAAGAAATTTGATTGTCTTCTATATATGTATATATTTGGCCTTTATTATTTGATTTTGCTACCTTATACTTAATAGTTATTTAAGATTGATTTAGAATGGCGTATTTTTTTAAATTCATATGGCATTTACTAGACACGAGACATTTACGAAATAAGAGTTATATTCAAAAGTCTTATTTTGCATAAATAAATACATGGCTTTTCTTTAAGCCGACCAAATATATATAATAAATGCATTCAGAGGCTCAGTTCATAAAAGAAATAAGATATCAACTAAGATATCAATTCATAAAAGAAATGGAGTAGACTTAAGTACATTACCTAATTACTTCATGAGTTAAGCATCTAAATGAAATATATAATTAGAATTAAATTATGACGACAGATGATTAATTCCCTCACGGAACTTCTTAAATACGTGTATTTTTTGATTTATTAATGTAATCAAGCTAAGCAATGTGTCCAGCCAAACCCAAGGGAATTTAATTGCAGGCCTGCGTTAATCCAATTTGGCTAGTTACGTGTATTTGAAAAAAAAAAAAACAACGTTTTTCTCATTTTAATCGAGTAGTTCATAAACACATGCTTCTTTGACACCCCCACACTTATTTTTTCTGAGATGTATAAGTAATTATATAAAAAAAAACGGGAATGTTTCTTTTCTATTACCAATTTATAGGATTTATTTTATGATTGCATGCATCTCTACCTAATAAGTAAATCAACTCCAAGAAAATGGAGCTTTGAATTTATGCATTATTAATGACTGATTCCTTCTTTCCTTAAGCATTTTAAATAAAATATTTGCTTATTAAATTTGACATGGCTATTGTTTTTTTTTCACCAGTTAAGTACGCAGTCATTCAATATTCAGAGGGTAAAGAATTAATTGCATTATCACAGAGTATTGATAATCACTGATATATTGCTCTATTTGGGAAGATTATCACGAGAGATCATAAATAAATTTTACAGAATACCTTGTTTAACACAAATGCTCAAATGGTAATTTGACGAGAGTATAACTACTCAAATACAATGAACACATAAATTTAATGCAAATACACATGTACATTACTTTATTTGATTTTAACTATTATTTGGGCTAAATTTGAGTTCGTACATTGTGGATGAAGTGTTAAAATGATTAAGTATATTGAAGGCACTGTGAATGCAATAAAATTTCCTTTCACATTTTACTGTATGAATATCTGTTTTTCTTCCATATTTTCATCATCATCATTACCAATGAGTTTATTAATATGCACTTAGTTAGATAATATTTGTAATTGAGAATATATATACCTTACCATTGCAATATATTGAAGCAATCAATCTTAGGCCAAGAGTGAGCTTCATGGTTCTATCTACTCACTAATTACTAACCGATATTCAAGCTCTATGTCCCATCCGTTCCTCTATATATATATTTCTAAGAAGCGCGCCTCAAAATTATAAATTTTAGCTTTCAAATATTTTTTTATTATTAATTCTTTTCTTCACATTAAAATACACAGGTGCAGCTCAACTAACAAAATATTAATTTTATAAATATTTAATTATACGTCCTCTAGTCGTTTATAAAACTTATTCTTTTTACATTTTTTTAAATCAAACTATATTTTTGTAAAATCTAAGATGAAAGATGCAACCGTTAATTGTTCAAAAATAATTATGGGGGGGGGGGGATATATTATTGTTTTAATCTTGGGAAGGAATCTTTAATTAAAGTTTTACTGAAAATAAAATGGGGAATAAGACTAATGGATTGCACTTTTGTTTTAAACATTTTTGTCAAATCTATTTCCAATCTGGAAATAGATTTGAATATATTTTTGGAAAATTATCTAACGATTACATCTTCAAGATCAATAGATAAAGAAAATGTAAGATTTTGTTAGATCGAAGATTAGAGTTTGAGCTAGAAATAAAAAGTTAAAAGCATTCCACAAATACCTGAGTGGAATATAAAATGGGCTGATTTTAAACACCAAAGGTTAGCTATTATTGAAAAAAGTGTATTGTTAACATAATCCACACTGATGTAAAACTTAAAATGATGATTGAGTAGACCATCATGCTGCCCTAAAATGAAGAAAAAGCCTGACCTGAGAACTTTGGAATGCTGAACAGAAACTTGCTGTCACATAAGAACTTATATGGATCCCTGAACTGCCACGCATGAGCTGGACTATTTAAAATGGATCTTAGAATTGTGCAAGGTAAATCAGTATTTTCATGCCACAATCTATTGTTTAACTTTATCTCTGTCTAATATGTAACTGTAAACTACTCTCAAATATTTTGATAAATCTAATTCTATCTCATGTGCTATAACCTTTTTAACTTTGATGTGGTCAATTATTTATGTGTATTTATTACTTGATTTTATAGGTATGCTTTTGTTATTATTAATATGCCAATCTCAAGCAATCTGACAAGCTGAAGTTCTCAAAATTATTTCTTTCCTCCTTTTAATTAAACCTCCATAAATTAAGGTATTTAATAACATCCCCTCAAAACATAATGTATGATTAATTAGTATGTTTGCCAGTTGTTTTTATGAGTCAACATTTTATGTGGGTTTTTATTATAAAAACTGTTATTTGTTCAACTCCAAATAAAATGAAGTAATTTTATTCAGGGTAAATTCATTACTTAGGCTAAATAATGCTGTAAAATCTTTTAAAATGTTATTTATTAAATTCTGAAAAGGTGACCTATTAGTTGTTTTCTTTATAGTTGCTAGTTTTACTTTATTTTTCATATTCTTAAAATATCAAATGCTTAAATCTTCTGAATTATTATCAAAATTTATGAAGGTGGGATTGAATTATTTTAAATAGCAGAAAAGGAAGGGGTCAAATCTTAACATATATTTTATTAAATTAAATCTTCTCTATACATATATTATAGTGGCATAGCATATTATTTGTATAAGTTATAGCATTAAAACAAGGAGTAATTTATTTTAGAGCAGTAATTCTTATTCAATGTTGTTAGTGATATTTATCCATACTGCATTACTGACATTCGGCTTATCTTCATGAACATATATATATATCATCAACCATTATCAATCCACTGTAGGATGAAGGTCTCTCCAAGTTTAATCCATCTTCTCCGATCTTTAGCTTCTCTTCTCCACAATACCCCTGCACATTTTCTTATTTCATCCATCCATCTCACATGTGGTCTCTTTCTGGGTCTTTTACAATCTCTTGGAATCCAGTTTAAAATTTCAATTGTCCATCTATTATTATCTCTTCTAGCAATATGTCCAGCCCAACTCCATTTCAATCTTTTAATTTTTTCAATAAGGTCTGTAACACCTGTTTGTTGTCTTACCCATACATTGTGTTTTCAATCTCTTCTTGTTACTCCCAACATACATCTCTCCATACTCCTTTGAGTGGTCTGAAGTCTCTGTATTGCTCTTCTATTAAGTGTCCAAGTCTCAGATCCATAAGTAAGAACTGGTAAAACACATTTGTTAAAAACATTCTTTTCAAACACATAGGCATATTTCCTTTTAGTATCAAGTTATTTTTACCAAAAGCACTCCAACCAAGTTTAATTCTATGATTAATTTCCTCCATTATATTTCCATCTGTATTAATAATCTGACCAAGGTATTTGTAACTGTTAACTTCTTCTAATTCTTCATAATCAATCTTTATTTTTATATTTTGAGCAAATCGATTAAACATTACTTTAGTCTTTTTAACATTTATCTTTAGTCCAACTTTTCTACTTTCATCTGCTAACTCCTGCAACATTTCCTGCAGCTCTGAAGCATTATTTGCAAAAACAACTACATCATCTGCGAAATCTAAATGACTTAAATACTCTCCATTTACTTTCACTCCTTTAGTTTCCCATTTTAATCCACAAAATACTTCTTGCAGCACTGCTGTAAAGAGTTTTGGAGATATGAAATCACCTTGTCTTACACCTTTCTCAATGTTTATTTTTCCAGTATCATTATGTAATCTAATTGTTGCTGTTGCATTTTTATAAATATTCTTTAAAATATGACAATATCCTGGATCTATACCTTGATGATCCAATGCTTTAATCACTGAAGAAATGTGTATAGAATCGAATGCCTTTTCATAATCTACAAATCCAAAACATAATGACAACTCATATTCGTTTGTCCTTTCTATGACTTCTCTCAATACCTGGATATGATCTATTGTACTAAAACCACTTTTAAATCCAGCTTGTTCTCTTGGTTGGTGGAAATCCAAAGTTCTCTGTAGACGAGTTGTAATTATCTTGGTAAAAATTTTATATAAAACTGATAAAAGGCTGATAGGTCTGTAATTTCTAATATCTTCTTTATAACCTTTTTTAAATATTAATATTATTACTGCATTCTTCCAATCTTCCGGTACATTTTTATCATTTAGACATTTGGTATATAACTTTGCTAAAATTGTTTCTATTTCTTCACCTGCTTCTTTTAATATATCAATTATAATTCCATCATTTCCTGGAGCCTTTCCTTTCTTCATACACTTAATTGCATGTCTCACTTCTTCATTTAAAATTCTGGGCAATTCGGAAGATGTAATAGATATAGGAAGTACTAGTTCTTTATTACTATATAATTCTTGATAAAAATCTTCTACCAATTTCATGATGTCATCTCTCTTTTTAGTAATAATTCCATCTTTTTTTTATTGCAGATATAAATTTCCTACCAATACCAAAATATTGTTTAACATTTTTCAGACTTTTATTTTCTTCTACAGCTTTCCTTGCTATTTCACAGTTATACTTTCTTATATCATTTTCAACTCTTTTCCGTACCATTTTACAAAATTCGAGATATTCAATTCTTTTTAATACATCATTTTTGTATATCTTCATATTCCTTCTTTTCTTCATAAATTCTCTAGTCTCAGTAGAAATTTTATTAGTCAATTGCTGCTTTTTTCTACCAGCTATGTTTGTTGCAGTTTTTAAAAGTGTATCAGTTATTTTCATATTAATTTCATTCAAATCTGAATCATGTTCAAAATCTCCTAACACTTGAAACGTATTTGTAAGTTCTAATTTAAATTCATTAGAATGTTTCTGAAGATTAGGAATATCAACTGTAAATATTGTTTTTCTTAATAATTTTTGTCTCTCTAGTTTTACATTAACACGTAACTTACACCTTACTAATCGATGATCACTTCCTGTGTTAAATTTATTAAGAACATTACAATCTTCCATGTCCATTTCCTTTTAACATTTTTCTCAAAAAATGAATTCATAATATAAAGTTTTTATGTGTGGGGAGGTGCTTCTAATCTGGGGGTTGTGACAGGATCAAACCCATGGATTTCTCCTTATGTCCTGTCCATGGATAGTTGAGCTTCCTGGGACCTTCTCCATATAAAAAGGCCTCTGCACATTGGTGATTCCAGGATTCCTGGCCCACATCATGCCTAATTATTTTTCTCTAAGCACTGTCCTAAGAATAAGGTCTTAGATTTCATTTTTCATCCAAAAGCATGACCTTTTCCTTGGATTTCTTTGTCATTATGTCAGTACTGCCACTTCTTGGAGTAGTATTTCTTTTGTTTTATGACCTAGTTTGAGTGCTGTAATATTAAAATTGTGCTCTGCTCAAAAATATATGTAAATGTTGAATATTACTAATTTTATTAATTAATAATATTATTTCAAGCTTATTATACAATCCCACCATCGTAATTTATTATTTCTGTATTTAAGAGTATATGCCTTGGTGAAAAATCAAGCGTTCTGTCTCCTAAATGTTAATTAAAAGAATTTTCAAGAAAGAGTTTGTTAAATAATCAAATATAATTGTTAAATGTGTTTTATTCATTTTCACAACCAACATGGCATAAAAATAATTTTTCTTATATATGTCATGAATCTCCGAATGCTCCCCGAAATAGTACATTAGTCAGCATCTTTCAGAACCATAAACCAAAGCATTAATAGCAATATTATGTAATCTTTTTAATAAATGATTGGCAGCTTAATACGATACCCACCAAAGATTTGTGTTAATGTATATATACTATTTAGTTGATAAAAGAGCATATGAGAATTGCCGCTGTCAATTTAAATATGTAATTATCTACCGTTTGGAAGATCGCTCATTCACACACACATTAATTATATAATTAATTCATTATATTAAATTATTATTTATTGTCTAACGTATTTGAGTAGTTCAAATTCCTTTGTCTCCCTTTCCACACTTGTATGCCTATTGTAGTTAAGTTATAAGGTAAATAATATATGTCTCATTATCTTCTTCGCTCTGCTAGTAGGCTGGATTTTAAAATAAATTCTCATGTGCCATCATTATTATGTTATTTATTAAGTGTTTTATATGGGGCTTAGGGAGTGTGTTTGAATCCAGGTTGGTCCCTGACCTAAATCTCAGACTTGAATGGGTTTGAAGTACATTTTTAAGTTACAGCTCATGTTATATGGATAAACATGTTTTGACTGGTAGTATATAAATATATATATATATAACCAATTTAGTAATTGTAACGCATAATCTACCTTTTTAATTTTTTTATTTTTCAATAATCAATTAGACTAAAATCTTTGAAAAAGATATCTGTAAAATTGTTTTGTTTCTCGATGACATATTATCACATTATGGATGTTTTAATGGATCTTTGTAAACTAATATCATAATAATAGTATTTGTATTAATGCATTAAAAAATGAAAAATATATAAACCTTTACAATTATTAAAATCACAAAAGTCTATCATAACAACACTTTAGAAAGGTTATAATTTAATATATATTTACCTACAAAATATTATATGGAAAATATTACGATTTTTTCCTTAAGTTTAAACAATTCTACAGAATGTAATATAACTTCACCACTGTTTAGTGATTATTCATTTATTATTTTAATATTTAATACAATATGCAATTCAATTGTACTTTTTGTTATAGTTTCTGATACTAACTTTCGTCAACCAAGAGATTATCCTTATTTAGTATTATTTATTTTTCAATATTTGGCAACATTATTTATTTTAATAACATCCCTTACTTTTAATAAAAACAATATTTCATTTAAAAATATTCTTTTCTGCAGATTTGTAATTGATGGCTTATTAATAACACCAACAATGTCGGCGATAATAATTATAGCCTTGAACGATTGTTTTTATATTATCAATTGTATACACTATGATCGATTAATTACTTCTGGTAAAGTAATTTTTGGCTTAATAAGTACTTCATTGGTAATAATTATTTGTAACTTACCTTTTGTTTTGTACACCCTAAATTCAGATCAAATTAATGTTGCATTTCCCTGTCATTTGGAAAATTTTGTTTTAATTGCTACAACAGGTAATATTGTACCAGTATTTTTGATTATTTTTATTAGTTATGCTTTGATTAGCATAACTGCTTACAACCAACAATGTGCCATTAAACCTATAAATAAAGAATATGGTGGAGCATTTAAAAAATGTAAATTATTTAAAGCTTGTATTATACCATTTCTTATATTATTTAACTATATTCAATTGATTATCGTTTTAACTATAAGATATTTTAAAGGACCTATTCTATCTTATGTCTATCTAGCATCTCTTTTATATTTGTATTGCAAAGATATTCAAAACATTTTGATGTATACTTGGTGGAATAAAAGAATGAAAAACAGTTTTAAGAGAATAAGAAATAAAATTATTTTAGCATTAAATTGCAATTTTTAATTAAAAACTGTCAAATTATTTCATTCATCCTAAAGTCTGCATTGTTTAGAATAATAATGAAATGGTCAAATCTAAAACTAAATGTTCATGGATTGCAACTTCAATTCCAGTGGTTGAAGGTTATATCCAAAAAAACAAACTATTTGATTACCTACCTATTTATATACAAGAAATTTTAATAGGCATGAAGTTTTATAATATAAATATTTGGTGATATTTCAAAATTAAGATTTTATTCCTGTAGATTATAAGATTCTAAGACAGATTGTAAAATAAGTTGCATTAACCCATTCAGTTGCAATTTATTTTATAGGCCAAGTGAGGTAAAACTCTAAACTTTTGATTGGTCAATTACAGAATTAGCAGTAAAATATATATTCATCTTTTAATATTATATTCATTTTAGTTTCATTTGTAAAAAGCAAATTAATAATTTGTCAGAGTATGAACCTGAATGAAAGTTTTTTCAAAAATAAATTTCTGTTTATAATTATAAAAATATTTTATAGTGGCAAATTTAAAAAGAATGTTATTAACCTCTTTAAAAGTGTTGCTTACATCAACGATTTTTTTTTCTCAATTTATTTTTGTGTAAAAGTAAATATTTTTACTAAAATCTTACTATTTTCCTAAAATAATTTATATTTTCAGCATATTTTACCAAAATACCTTATAATATGTAAATAAATGCCAGAAAAATCTTCTAAAACATTAATTTTTATTTCAAAATCAAATAAAGAGCTTGGGGCAATGTAAACTGTTGACAGGTGTGAAAATTGTTGTTAGCGCTGGTTTCTTTTTCAATTACATTCCTGTAAAAGTATACAATGTTTTACTAAATTCTTACTGTTTTTTTTGAATAATTATGTTTTCAGTATATTTTATGAAAATAATTTATAATATGTCAAAAAATACTTTTAAAATGGTCTAAAACATTCATTTATCATTTTCAAAATGAAACAAAAAAGTTGGAGCCATAAAAATTATTGACAAGCGGTCTTCTTTGTCCAATATGGTCAACAGCCAATCAGCGTGAAGCAAGGACTGCTATCTTCCATTGTTAAAACTAAAATTTGAATAGTATTGATTTTTTACTTGTAAAATAATTCAAGAGAGGGAAGAATCTTATGGTACTTTTTTAAAGCTTTAAAATGACTGTAAATTCTTTACTGTAGCATTAAAAATGACGGAATTTGAGTGACTTGAAGCCATAATCATTTTTAACTAGATAAGGAAGAGAAAGCATTAAAATGTAATAAACAATCATAAATATATACCAAAGCAATGATAATTTGTTGAGTGAAACTTTGTAGCAGTAATAAAAGTAAATCTTAAAATAAATTTAAACTATTTATAACAATCAAAATAAGATATTCTGTTTGATTTGCAATATTAACAACAAAAGATAAGAATTTGTAAATTGATTTAAAGGAAATAAATTTTACTCATTTATATTATTTACTACTTTAAGAGGAGACATTTTTTTAATCTTGCTGTGCTAACTCTAAATCATGTACACTCTTATTTAATCTAATACATGCAGAAAGTTTTGCTATTGCAATATAAGATAAAATGTTAACACATGTAGGTTTTGAAAATATTAAAACTTCTATTGGAATTCTTTTCAAAATATAAAACTAGTGATTACAGCAATTCTATAAAGTCTAAAAAATCTTTGAAAATCTTTGAAAGATTTTGTTTTAGTTAAACAATAAATATAATTATTAATTTAATAATCAAAAGCAATTATATTCAGAATCTGGTCATTTATTTATTATTAATAATTGTCTATTCAAGAAACAATAAAAACAGAAATACAAATTTACACTTTTATTTTTATACTTTTGTAACTATGAAAGTTTCATCCACAATACAAGGTGGTTTTCAATTTAAATGAAAATGCATTTATTCATTTATAAAGCCTCATAGTGTTTCATAAATCTTTTGAATCTATATAAAAAAATTAGCCAAATATTTACTTGATAAAAGATTTCACATCACTGTCATTCAAAAATTAATATTAACATGAAAACATAAAAATTCCTAGAGATGTTACATCTACCATTAACATAGTTATTGACTCAATTTGAATATCACTAAGAGCAATTTTCACCATAATTTCATTTATACACAAATATGTCCTTTGTATTTATATATTGAACTATTTCCACCATCTATATAAAGTACTGAATGTCTTTAAAAAAATTAACTCTATTTACATTTTCAAAGTCCATTTAACTGTTAGTTATAGCACACAGGTTAGTATATGCACAACATTTCAAGAGATATTATTTTTCTCTCTTCTTTAGTTGTTGTTAGCTTGTATGCTATTACTAACAGTTGAATGTATTTTGGAAATTTAAATAAGATTAAATTTTTCAAAAGACATTTAATACTTTATATAGATGATAGAAATAGTCCAATATATAAATGCAACTAAAATGCCATCATCGCATACCTTCAGGAAAACATAAATATGCCCTCTCTTAATTTATTACTCCACTTATTTTTGCTGATAAGATATATATATATAGTGTAATTTTTATATTGTCTTAATATAAATGTATACCAAGTTATATATTAAAATAAATTATTCCATATATGTCTATGTATATTATATATAGTGTTCATTATTAGTCATAAATCTATATTATCAAATAAGAGCATGAAATTAAATATAGCAAATACCATGGTAATGGTTAGGTTTAAAATACTGTGGCACATTATTTTAAAACTTAGTGGGAGGGGGGAGGGGTATATCTGAAAACAATTTCTATTTTAAATAATAACGTGAAAGCTAAACACCTTCAAACAGATACGCTTTAAAAATGCTTAAGTGACAGCCAATCAGATGGAATAATGGCGTCACATGGGACTCCAAATTCTAAAACACAAGCCAGAACTATTAGAAAAAGATGGATCCATCTTAATCTATGCCTCAATTATATTTAAATAAGCCAGACTCAAGCATTTTAAACTAAGAGTGTGAAGCCCAAATACCTTCACATTCAATCCACCAAATATTATATAGATAAATTAACAACGCGAAATCATCCGATTTAAGAAATATTCCTAAATCTAATGAAATGATATTAATGAATGTAAATATATTAAATTTAAGCTAAACAGATAATATAATAACTGAAAGCTAAACACCTTCAAACAGATACGCTTTAAAAATGCTTAAGTGACAGCCAATCAGATGGAATAATGGCATCACATGGGACTCCAAATTCTAAAACACAAGCCAGAACTATTAGAAAAAGATGGATCCATCTTAATCTACGCCTCAATTATATTTAAATAAGCCAGACTCAAGCATTTTGAACTAAGAGTGTGAAGCCCAAATACCTTCACATTCAATCCACCAAATATTATATATATATATATAAATTAACAACGCGAAATCATCCGATTTACAACGAAGAAATGCTTGAGTTTGGTTTATTTTAAATATAATTGAGGCATAGATTAAGATGGATCCATCTTTTTCTAAAAGTTCTGGCTTGTGTTTTAGAATTTGGAGTGCCATGTGATGCCATTATTCCATCTGATTGGCTGTCACTTAAGCATTTTTAAAGCGTATCTGTTGGAAGGTGTTTAGCTTTCACGTTATTATATTATCATTTAATATATTTACATTTATTAATATCATTTCATTAGATTTAGGAATATTTCTTCGTTGTAAATAGGATGATTTCGCGTTGTTAATTTATATATATAATATTTGGTGGATTGAATGTGAAGGTATTTGGGCTTCACACTCTTAGTTCAAAATGCTTGAGTCTGCCTTATTTAAATATAATTGAGGCATAGATTAAGATGGATCCATCTTTTTCTAATAGTTCTGGCTTGTGTTTTAGAATTTGGAGTCCCATGTGATGCCATTATTCCATCTGATTGGCTGTCACTTAAGCATTTTTAAAGCGTATCTGTTTGAAGGTGTTTAGCTTTCACGTTATTATATTATCTGTTTACGCTTAAATTTAATATATTTACATTTATTAATATCATTTCATTAGATTTAGGAATATTTCTTCGTTGTAAATCGGATGATTTCGTGTTGTTAATTTATATATATATATAATATTTGGTGGATTGAATGTGAAGGTATTTGGGCTTCACACTCTTAGTTCAAAATGCTTGAGTCTGCCTTATTTAAATATAATTGAGGCATAGATTAAGATGGATCCATCTTTTTCTAATAGTTCTGGCTTATGTTTTAGAATTTGGAGTCCCATGTGATGCCATTATTCCATCTGATTGGCTGTCACTTAAGCATTTTTAAAGCGTATCTGTTTGAAGGTGTTTAGCTTTCACGTTATTATATTATCTGTTTACGCTTAAATTTAATATATTTACATTTATTAATATCATTTCATTAGATTTAGGAATATTTCTTCGTTGTAAATCGGATGATTTCGTGTTGTTAATTTATATATATATAATATTTGGTGGATTGAATGTGAAGGTATTTGGGCTTCACACTCTTAGTTCAAAATGCTTGAGTCTGGCTTATTTAAATATAATTTAGGCATAGATTAAGATGGATCCATCTTTTTTTAATAGTTCTGGCATGTGTTTTAGAATTTGGAGTCCCATGTGATGCCATTATTGCATCTGATTGGCTGTCACTTAAGCATTTTTAAAGCGTATCTGTTTGAAGGTGTTTAGCTTTCACGTTATTATATTATCTGTTTACGCTTAAATTTAATATATTTACATTTATTAATATCATTTCATTAGATTTAGGAATATTTCTTCGTTGTAAATCGGATGATTTCGTGTTGTTAATTTATATATATATATAATATTTGGTGGATTGAATGTGAAGGTATTTGGGCTTCACACTCTTAGTTCAAAATGCTTGAGTCTGGCTTATTTAAATATAATTTAGGCATAGATTAAGATGGATCCATCTTTTTTTAATAGTTCTGGCATGTGTTTTAGAATTTGGAGTCCCATGTGATGCCATTATTGCATCTGATTGGCTGTCACTTAAGCATTTTTAAAGCGTATCTGTTTGAAGGTGTTTAGCTTTCACGTTATTATATTATCTGTTTACGCTTAAATTTAATATATTTACATTTATTAATATCATTTCATTAGATTTAGGAATATTTCTTCGTTGTAAATCGGATGATTTCGCGTTGTTAATTTATATATATATAATATTTGGTGGATTGAATGTGAAGGTATTTGGGCTTCACACTCTTAGTTCAAAATGCTTGAGTCTGGCTTATTTAAATATAATTGAGGCATAGATTAAGATGGATCCATCTTTTTCTAATAGTTCTGGCTTGTGTTTTAGAATTTGGAGTCCCATGTGATGCCATTATTCCATCTGATTGGCTGTCACTAAAGCATTTTTAAAGCGTATCTGTTTGAAGGTGTTTAGCTTTCATGTTATTATATTGTCTGTTTATGCTTAAATTTAATATATTTATATTTTAAATAATGTTTTTTTAATTATTATTTTAATAATGTTAATATTGAATATTTATTATTTAATGAATTTTAAAGGTATTTTTTTTTTAATTTGTCACAAGTTCTTATGCAATAGTTAATTGCCATCAAATGTTTTCCATTTTCCAAATAATATCCATCATTCAACAAAAAGAAACCTATACAATTGATGTCATTTAGAAAAGTAATTGCATTTTATTAATGCTTGACAATACAAGACTAATGGCAATTGAAGAGGGTTAAGGAATTAACTGAAAGTACTTCTGCGGATTGAAAGACTATATAATAGTTTATTACCGTTATATTTATTATTTTTATTATATATATATATATATATATTGGTGTTTATCTTAGACTTCATAAAATGCAATCTGTACTGGATTGGTTCAAGACAAAAGCTTCACTATTTATTCAAATTTTTAAAACCAAGCACTAAGTTAAGTTGATGCTAGACATCAGTTATTAACTACAGATTCTATATACATGCAATCTGAAGACATATCAAAATAATGATGTTTTCAAGAGTAATTCCATTTCAAAATCTAAGAATTTCCATATGCTGAATCTAGTGTTTGTATTCTAACATTCATCTTTAATCCCTCTATGCCTAGTAGTTTGTTAACAGTTTCTTGAAATAAGTGTGCTTCTATAGAAATGTTACACATAAATATTTGGACTCCAGAATTTATTCTTTGATCAACTTCTGTTTAAATTTGAAAAATTAAAAAATTTCACATCAAACCTGACAGTGTTAACTTTAGCAGTATTATAGTAGAATATTCATGTCAATATTATAGAGAATAGGGTTTGAGACTTTCAAAACAAGAAAATGACTGTGATTTTGGCAATTATGAAACACTTGAATTCCTGACATATCCTTCTATACAATGATATTTCCTCAACTATAAGAAATAGTAAGATTAATTTAAATAAATATTGAGTGTATTAGATATGAAAGGTTTTTTACAAATTCCTTAGAATCACACTTCATATAGAGACTCACAATCCAATTAATAATTTTCCTCAAGAATTCATTCTACAAACATTACACTAATATATATTTTTATTCACATCTGTAGAAGTATAATTAAACATGCCGCTTTCCATTGCCGAATTGATATTTCTGAGATCAGAGGAGCAGATAAGTATTTCAAAGAATACCTTTATTACATGCTCATGATATAATAGTGTAGATAATTGTTATATAGTTAAATATCTAAAATATAACCTGCAATGAATAATTAATTAAACTAATCTTTTAATCTTTTAAAATATTGCCCTTCTATTTACATCATAACCAGTTTACCTATACCCATAAACCAATTGCTTGTTACGTAAACTGCTAAGATTTTTTTTCTTTTTTTAATGTTCAAAGTCCCTATATTTTTCTGTTTATAATTTGAATCTATTTAAGTTGTTGTTTATTGGTACGCTTTCTTAAATAAAAGTTTCGAGAAATTAATTTGATAACATATTAATACATTCTATACAATTTTATAATATTACCTGCAGCAAATTCAAATATAAATTGAGCTATAGAGCGTTAATGAATTAACTGAAGACTCGGTTTATTTTTCGAAAATTATATCATTAAAAAACTAAACTATATATTTATTCACAATAAAGCTATGTTTAATAGCGACCCGTGTTTTTATAATCTTCTTGTAAAATAAAATTTCAGCTATAGTTGTGGGCGCTATATGTATCATTATAGGTAAAGAACTTTCAATAACTGACTTTATATATATATACTAATGAATTTAAATTAGAACTTACAAATCGGCTTCAAGTATTAGTAGATTTTGAACATGATTCAGATTTGAATGAAATTAATATGAAAATAACTGATACACTTTTTAAAAACTGCAACAAAGATAGTTGGTAGAAAAAAGCAGCAATTGACTAATAAAATTTCTACTGAGACTAGAGAACTTATGAAGAAAAGAAGGAATATGAAGATATGCAAGAATGATGCATTAAAAAGAATTGAATATCTCGAATTTTGTAAAATGGTGCGGAAAAGAGTTGAAAATGATATAAGAAAGTATAACTGTGAACTAGCAAGAAAAGCTGTAGAAGAAAATAAAAGTCTTAAGAATGTAAAACAACATTTTGATATTGGTAGGAAATTTATATCTGCAATAAGGAAAAAAGATAGAATTATTACTAAAAAGAGGGATGACATTATGAAATTGGTAGAAGATTTTTATCAAGAATTATATAGTAATAAAGAACAAGTACCTCCTATATCTATTACATCTTCCGAATTGCCCAGAATTTTAAATGAAGAAGTGAGAAATGCAATTAAATGTATGAAAAAAGGAAAGGCTCCAGGTAATGATGGAATTATAATTGATATATTAAAAAAAGCAGGTGAAGAAACAGAAAAAATATTAGCAAAGTTATATACCAAATGTCTAAATGATAAAGATGTACCGGATGATTGGAAGAATGCAGTAATAATATTAATATTTAAAAAAGGTGATAAAGAAGATATTAGAAATTACAGACCTATCAGCCTTTTATCAGTTTTATATAAAAATTTTACCAAGATAATTACAACTCGTCTACAGAGAACCTTGGATTTTCACCAACCAAGAGAACAAGCTGGATTTAAAAGTGGTTTTAGTACAGTAGATCATATTCAAGTATTGAGAGAAGTTATAGAAAGGACAAATGAATATGACTTGTCATTATGTTTTGGATTTGTAGATTATGAAAAGGCATTTGATTCTATAAACATTTCTTCAGTGATTAAAGCATTGGATCATCAAGGTATAGATCCAGGATATTGTCATATTTTAAAGAATATTTATAAAAATGCAACAGCAACAATTAGATTACATAATGATACTGGGAAAGTCAACATTGAGAAAGGTGTAAGACAAGGTGACTCCATATCTCCAAAACTTTTTACAGCAGTGCTGCAAGAAGTATTTTGTGGATTAAAATGGGAAACTAAAGGAGTGAAAGTAAATGGAGATTATTTAAGTCATTTAGATTTCGCAGATGATGTAGTTCTTTTTGCAAATAATGCTTCCGAGCTGCAGGAAATGTTGCAGGAGTTATCAGATGAAAGTAGGAAAGTAGGACTAAAGATAAATGTTAAAAGACTAAAGTAATGTTTAATCGATTTGCTCAAAATATGAAAATAAAGATTGATTATGATGAATTAGAAGAAGTTAAGAGTTACAAATACCTTGGTCAGATTATTAATACAGATGGAAACATAATAGAGGAAATTAATCATAGAATTAAACTTGGTTGGAGTGCTTTTGGTAGAAATAACTTGATATTAAAAGGAAATATGCCTATGTGTTTGAAAAGAAAGGTTTTTAACAAATGTGTTTTACCAGTTCTTACTTATCGATCTAAGACTTGGACACTTAATAGAAGATCAATACAGAGACTTCAGACCACTCAAAGAAGTATGGAGAGATGTATGTTGGGAGTAACAAGAAGAGATCGAAAACGCAATGTATGGGTAAGAGAACAAACAGGTGTTACTGACCTCATTGAAAAAATTAAAAGATTGAAGTGGAGTTGGGCTGGACATATTGCTAGAAGAGATGATAATAGATGGACAATTGAAATTTTAAACTGGATTCCAAGAGATTGTAAAAGACCCAGAAGGAGACCACATGTAAGATGGATGGATGAAATAAGAAAATGTGTAGGGGTGATGTGGAGAAGAGAAGCTAAAGATCGGAGAAGATGGATTAAACTTGGAGAGACCTTCATCCTGCAGTGGATTGATAGTGGTTGATAATGATGATGATGATATATATATATATATATATATATATATCCAGCCACAATAGTTGCATAACTCCTTACTTGATTTTTACTTCAAAAATCAAAATGATTTGAATTATAGTTGCTAAAACAAGTACACATCCACAGAAATCGTTTATCTCTAGACGCTTGCCCCTAAGACAAAGTTGTAAGCGATGAATAATGTTTTATATAGATTACTTTAAGTATAATATGTCAATTTGTTCATTTATAAGAAAAAGAATACAGCAGTAGTGGATTTTGAGACTGCTTGCTTTCTTTTTTTACTAGTGATGTTACTTGTATTTTCTACCATTTTTTTTAGTTTTCCTTGTTTGAAATAAATAATATCGCTCTCACATAGTACATAGATTGCCTTATGCATATATATTACTTAAATAGGCCATATTTTATTTTTTCATCGTTTATTTATTTTCACTATAAATAAGTTCACATATACCACGTTAGTCACTGAATGTTTTAATATTACATCTTATGATACTTTATGTCATGCAAATAATAACCTCTATCTTCCTTACTGTATTCTATCTTTATCCACATACTTTGAAAGTTAAAAATTTAAGTTGTGGTTTTATAAAATTTTAGATCACTTTTGTAATAGCAATATATTTTATAATACAATCTCATTCAAGTTAATAAAATGCACATTTTAGAAATTTATTTTTCGTTGTTTGTTGATTTAAAATTGTAAACGCCTCAAACAATTTCCCATCAAACAAATTGTCTGTATTTACATTTTACTCGTTTCGTAGGGTACAACGTTATTAAAATAGTCATCGAAATATTTGAATCTTAATATTAGTTTTATTCAAACTCTAGATATTATAAAAAAACATCCATCTATTGGTTTAATATGATTATTTATTTTATTTTATTTTATGTGCTGCTACTATTAATTTTAAAATATACCTAAAGTAAACACGCTCATTAAGGTTATAACATACTAATTACTCAAAAGCTGCAATTCATTTGGGTAACTTCTTTAAATGACATATGATCCTTAAGTAGATTGGCACTGACTATATTTTTGTGCTTGAATGAAAGTGACATGTTTTCATTTGTTCAACTCATCAAGAATATAATTGTCAAAAATCAGATTTCTTTTTTTTAATAAATTCCCAAAACCTACTTAATGTATCTAAAATATATATTTTTAAAAACAATTATATGGTTCTATAGTAAAAGCTGATTAAATTTAAAATGCCGTTTTCTTCTGACTAATACCTAAAAAATTAACCACATATTTTTAAAGGGAATTTTATTGGTATGTCATTCAAATACACAAATATATAATTGTTATTATAGTGTTATATTCCACGTACATAAATGAAATGTTTTTAAAATATGGTACGTTTCAAAATATATGATATTTAAAATTCCATAAAACATACACATATAATTAAAGCGCTATATTACAGATTTAAATTTATTTTATAGATGTGGATTCAGTGTAAATATAAATGTCTTTATAATAGATTAGTTTAGATTTTTAACAATTTTAACCTTGCTCATGCCTTTGTATAGCTAGTGTTCTTTATATTACTCATATATATATATATATATATATATATATATATGAGTAATATAAAGAACACTAGCTTTTCTATTTTATATATATATATATATATA
Organism: Epiperipatus broadwayi; assembly: GCA_028023455.1. Lineage (NCBI taxonomy): Eukaryota > Metazoa > Onychophora > Udeonychophora > Euonychophora > Peripatidae > Epiperipatus > Epiperipatus broadwayi. The sequence goes on along the minus strand of JAQFVV010012399.1, from coordinate 1,065,425 downwards.
TAAAATGCCAAAATCTGAATTCGATATAATATTAATCAAATTATATAAACTGTTTTATTTTATAAAATTATTAATGTATTGTAATGGTATTAAGAAACAGGAATGAACTTGGGGTGGCGGCACTCATCATCATCAAGCCCTGTTAATGAATCAAATTTAAATATATAATGAATGCAATTAATATTAGCGTGAGAGGAAGACTAGCTCTAAGTTCACCAGCATTACAGAAAAAAATAAAAATCTTTCATCATCATGAATGATGCAAAATATATAGTCAACAGTCAACCTTGTGACTGGATTTGAAAGTGGTCCATCATAGACCAGGCTAATTATTTAGCTCTTGCCAAACTTGGGGCAGATTATATAAACAATAATTTGGATGCACAAACTTATATACTAATCCATAAGAATATAACAATTAAAAAATAATGCTTGAATGCAATATCATGCTGCTAATCATCAATGCCATGGCATACCTTTGCACCAACCAGGATCATCTGGATATCCAAAATACTAAACATAATCCCCAATCCTCATAACTGACTATTATTAATAAATTCATCTCAGGGAGCAAGAATTCTATAACTGTTACTGTGAGCTAGAAATAATACCAACAAATAATGTTTTAAACCTATTTTAGGATTAAATAAATTCACTGGAATAATATAATAATATATAAATATATTAATTAGAAACAATAAAATAAAATTAAGATCTGCTATGTACATTATGACTATAAATGCAGCATTCTGATTTTGACTAGACTACACAAAAAATCTATAAATGCTATTACATTGCTACAAAAATACATGCTATCACATAGAAATTTACAGGTATTTCTAGATGTTTAACACACATTTATATAAGCACATACATGTGCTAAAACATATTTGAATTGTCATAAACTAATCATAAAAATTTCATTCATATTAACAATGCATTAATTACTTTTAACATAAATGTGGTTACCCATTTAAATTTATGTGTATACACTGGCATTTATAAAAAAAATAATCTTATTAACATTATATACTTTTTACAAGAAAATTAATTTCATGTTAAAATATATAAATACATAAAACCAACGCACACATACACGTAAATTACTATTATCTTCTTACAGATTAAATTATTAGTTCATTTTAAGTAAAATATATTCATACATATATAATTTTATAATCGAATACACCCAGGTCGCGTTTTATGAAAATTTTTTAAATACAATTTTGAAGTTATGGGGTTCATGTTTCTTCTTAATATCTTTGTATGTGGTTTTCTTTTATGTGATAAAAATTATTAGATCAGGAGTTGAGCTCCAATAATGCGCTATTACTTTAAATATTATATATTTTGCACACTCACATGTCATATTTAAAGTAACAGCGCATTATCAGAGTTTGACTTCCATTTAATAATTTCAATATTTTCAGTGCTTTATAATAGTACTGTAATAGATTTTATGCAATAAAGAAGTTCATAATTCACTTAAAATCAGGATTTTCCCATTTTATATACACACATTAAATTTTATAAGATTATAATGTAAATCTGTTCAAACATTATAGATGCATATACTATGCATGTTGTTGTTTTTGCATTTTAAACCACATTCTATTTTTGCTTTTTAAAAAAAGAGTATGTAATCAATTAATCATTTAGTGTCTGCAAGTAATAAATTTTACAAGATTATAATGAAAATCTCTTCTATGGATGCTTATGTATACTATGCATGTTGCTGTTTTTGCATTTTAAATTGCATTTTATTTTTGCTTTTTTAAAAAAGAGTATGTAATCAATTAATCATTTAGTGTCCACAAGTTTATTTTTAAAAGGTGAGTAACAGCAGTGGGCACAATTAAATTTGACAATAAAAAATTAAAATCTGATTTTTAATTATAATTAACAATTTAAAAAATATGTAATGTGATCTGAAATTAATGTTATGTGAAACAATAAAAATTGACTTTTAAACAGAATTGAAAATTAAAAAATTAAAGACAAAAATAAGAATTTAATTTTTAATTGTTAGTTTTAATTAAGTTTTGCCCAACAGTGGTGAATAGGTGTTTTTTTATTATCATAATTCTAAGTTCTTATTTTTATTTTAAACTTTTAGTTTACCCTAATGGAGAGGAAAAACACCCAAGAAAATGAATTTCTTTGGAAACAAAAATTTCAATTTTAGATTGCTTAGCAAAATAGAAAGGATCAACAGCGATGGGAAAACATTTTACTTTGGGTGAATGTACTTTAATTGCTTTTATAGCAATTAAAAAATGATGTTGGCACTAGTTGTATTTCCTCTTGTGGTGAATCTGATAGTGATAATGATTAAAATACTGTACATATGTGAAAAAATGTAAAATACTGTAAATTATGCATAAAAATATATTGTTTTGAATAAAATTAAATACTGTAGTTAATAAAAAAAGTTTGTCTTGTATCAATTTTTTTCAAATTTGAAATTTTTTATTAGTCATATTTTATTTCCTAATTTATGCGAATTTTAATGTAATTTTATGTTGTTCCTTTGCGTTCATGTGGTTTTCGGAAATTATAGTATGTATCCCCCATTTTCCAAGATAAGTTAAGTCTATGATTGTGTGATTTCTTTTGTGTGCATTTTCTGAGGAACCTATCTACTACATAAAATGAGACCCAAGTGTATTTATAAATACAGTAATTATATATATATATATATATATATATATATATATATATATATATATATATATATAAAGCATAACTTTAAAAATGTTATCTACTTAGGACTGCTTTCAAGTGGATAAAATTTTTAAAGTTATACTTTACATATATTTAATTACTGTATTTATAAATATTCAATTATAAAATTACATATATTGATTTGAAAAAATACAGACATCAAATTATAATATATATATATATGATTAATAGATGGCGTTTTACTAAAAACACCATCAAAGCATATGTTTGTTTACATAAACATCAGATTAAGCATTCTCTATCTCTATCATTAGTTCCACCTTCATATCATGATTTCAAGCTGATTTACTATCATCAGTGAAGAATAGGAATAAGAAACTAGATCTAAACACTAACTCTGAGCATTTATGAAACAATTTATTTTCAGCTTGTAAGCGTAAATTTTTTAGACATGTAATGTCTTCAAACTCAGCATAACAAGCCAGATAGCTATATCAGTCTGATATAAGTTCAATATCACCACATAGTAGAAATTTCTGCAATATATATCATTGCAAGAAAACCTCAAAAGGTACATTTATGAAAAACAAAAAAACAAGTTAAACTTGCTAACACTTGTATTTATAATCAATAGATGGTGTTTTACCAAAAACATCATCAAAGCATATGTTTGTTTACATAAATGTCAGTGTAAGCATTCACTATCTCTATCATTAGTTCCACCTTCAGATCATGATTTCAAGCTGATTTGCTATCATCAGTGAAGGTTTTTCATAAATGTACCTTTTGAGGTTTTCTTGCAATGATATATATTGCAGAGGCTTCTACTATGTGGTGATATTGAACTGATATCAGACCCATATACTTATTTGGCTTGCTATGCTGAGTTTGAAGACATTATGTGTCTAAAAAATTCACACTTGCAAGCTGAATAAAAATTGTTTCATAAACGCTCAGAGTTAGTGTTTAGATCTAGTTTCTTATTCCTATCCTTCACTGATGATAGCAAATCAGCTTGTAATCATGATCTGAAGGTGGAACTAATGATAGAGATAGTGAATGCTTACCCTGATGTTCATGTAAACAAACATACGCTTTGATGGTGTTTTTGGGTAAAATGCCATCTATTGATCATCAATACAAGCGTTAGCAAGTTTAACTTGTTTTATTGTTTTTCATATATATATATATATAATTAAGTTCCAACCAGTAATATATATATATAATTAAGTTCCAACCAGTAACCACCTAAACATTCACAGTAAAATATAGTAATCAATATTTCTAACTGCTGTCAAGGCAACCTTCACACCTTTTAATAGCAAGAATGGAAATATATTCTTATTAATGGTCCATTGAATATATATGGACACTTAAAGCTTGCAACTTGACTACAGAGTATGAAATTTTGATACAATGAAGTTTAAATAAACCTCTTTAAACATGAAATAAACATGTCACTGTAATGCAGACTAATAAAATAGTCAATTAACATTACAAACTGCAATACTTTAAATTGCCCATGTATTATTTAGAAATAATAAGCGAAATAGTGCCTAAAGCTAATCTGGGATAATGATATAATTAAGTTCCAACCAGTAACCACCTAAACATTCACAGTAGAATATAGTAATCAATATTTCTAACTGCTGTCAAGGCAACCTTCACACATTTTAATAGCAAGAATGGAAATCCATTCTTATTAATGGTCCATTGAATAAATATGGACACTTAAAGCTTGCAACTTGACTACAGAGTATGAAATATTGATACAATGAAGTTTAAATAAACCACTTTAAACATGAAATAAACATGACACTGTAATGCAGACTAATAAATAGTCAATTAACATTACAAACTGCAATATTTTTAAATTGTCCATGTATTATTTAGAAATAATAAGTGAAATAGTGCCTAAAGCTAATCTGGGATAATGATATAATTAAGTTCCAACCAGTAACCACCTAAACATTCACAGTAAAATATAGTAATCAATATATATATATATATATATATATAGAGAGAGAGAGAGAGAAAGAGATAGATAGATAGATAGATAGATAGATAGATAGATAGATAGATAGATAGATAGATAGATAGATAGATAGATAGATAGATAGATAGATAGATAGATAGATAGATAGATAGATAGATAGATAGATAGATAGATAGATAGATAGATAGATAGATAGATAGATAGATAGATAGATAGATAGATAGATAGATAGATAGATAGATAGATAGATAGATAGATATAGTAATCAATATATATATATATATATATATATATATTGAAGCAGTCGGATCTGAATTCGATGCTAGCTTCATGACATCTAGCCATAAGCCCACTTCAAACTCTAGTACTAACCTTAAATTTCCGATGCAATGGGGCTTTATAAGGTCAATCCATGCTAGTTTTTTTAAAGAAAAACTATTATATAAATGTGTGTTAAAATTAACTAGTTTAAGGTTTAAATTGATCAATTCTATTAATGAATTCATGATAGAATTATTTATGAATTTATATATATTATAACTGCATGGATTGTGCATATATATTTATAAATATTTAAACATATAGTCATTCTAAAGTTTCATTGCATCGGGAATGTTTATTTTACTTTTAAATAATCTATTCAAATTTTAGCAATTAAAAGCTACGTTTTTTCGATAAGCTTTCAGATTTTCCCTTTCCAAAAACAATGAGTAAAGTTTTATTAATTAGAAAAAAAGATAAGTATTTAAAATGTAAGAATTTCCTAATTAAAATCATTTTTCTGATTTTAAAAATTCATTTTCTAATTAGAAAATGAATTCAAGTTAATGAGTTTGAAAGCCTTATTGAAGGAATGTATCTAAAAACAACTAGGAAAATTTTGTGACATTGATAATGAAAGAAGCGCCAGCCTGAAGGCATCAGAGGACAGTATAAATGGCCCAGAAAAGTTTGGAGAAGAGAAGCCTTCTTTGTTTTACAGAAGTGCCCTTAAACTCTGTGTGTTTTAAAATTATGAATTTAAATAGTGTTTCTATCATGGTGAGGGACTAAAACTTCAGGAATCTGACTACTGTTCCTGAAGTCCCCTGAAAATCTTCAATGAAGCTGCTAAATCCTTTCCAGATCAATTGTGCTGCCCAAAAATCATGAAAATATCAGTCAAAATGCTGTTCAAGTAATTTACAGAATGCGTGCCTATGTTTCCACCACTCAGACATGTAAACTAAGGAACCCGCCGCAGAAGAAATGGTAATGTAATACCATAATGAATCGTAACTTTCTGGCTAGATTCCGAACTTTACTTTACACTCCCTTGAAAAGCTCTTCTCATTCCTAAATGTAAAAATGTGCATAAATGTTTCTTTTTATTATGCTATTTTAAATTATATAGTAATTCTCTCAATCTCTAGTCCTTAGATTTAACTTTCCTTTTTTTTACAATGGCGGTTCATTTATTGTATTATATATATTTATCGAGTAATTTATTAATGTCATTTATTTTTAATTATATGCCAATAATCCTTCGACTTGATGATCTCCCCTGTTCCATTTGCCTTATACAAGTAATAAAATATTAAGTCTGATAGTAATTTCTGTTCATTAGAACTAAATTTATACAGTTCTATCAATCATCGAGTTGAAAGAAATTATTAAATGTTTGCTATTTTTATAATTGGCTAATAATAAATTATTATCTCCATTTCTAATCTATGCCCCAGCTATTTTCTTGTGTTCACCAATATTTATTTATTCGTATATAATATTAAAATATTTTTGCAAAGGGGTTGATAAAGGAATCAAATGAATACATTATAATGTAAATTGTTTTTACTATCTATTAATGTTCAGGAAGAGCATGATGTTTGGGGTATAATTAATATAATGTTCTAACTGCTTTAAAATAACTTTAGTTAAAAGCTTGTCTGACTTTAATTAATTTGATCAAGTCATCTCGTAGAGCATTCTATAATAAATTGGGTTTTATTATTATAACAATGACTATCAAGTCATCATCATCGAATGTTGCTGGTGCAGGGCAATCTTCCACTCCCTAGGCTTGTCATTGGTGAGATTACTATTATTTGAATTATAGAGGAAGAAAGCACTTCCTCCCTGCTTATATTATATTTTGGAACACCAAAGGTTCATAGTTAAGACTCGGCCTGGTTTTTCCTGTGTTCCACATCTCCTTAAAGGGCAGTAAGACTTGTAAAATACAAGCCACCATACTACTTAAATCACCGACAAGCTATTATCTTTCCTGTTCATTTTATAGCTCATAATTTGTCAGCACCATTACCTTTCTGTTTCAGTAAAGCCGGCTCTTATGTTCGCAATTTGTGATGAAGTTTTTTCAATTAAAGTCGAACAAATTCTTAGTTATCTCTACTTAAATAAGTTTTCTAGTAAAGGTTAAAGTTATACCCTAAATACGTATCTTGCTCTTCATGAATGGATTTGTGAATGTGAAAATAAATCTCACATTCTTTCGTATAAAATTAGAATAATAATTTCCTTTACAACTGAATACCTTTATCTGCCTTTATTTTCTGGTTGGGGGCATAGACATATAGGTTTCCATAATATTGTGTAATAGTAATGGCATATAATAGGGACTGCCATTCTTATTGTAAATATAAACTCTGTTTAAGGACTAGAAGCAATATATATAGTCATCATTGAAAAGTTGAACAAAACTATTACTATTATTATTAAACAATTTATAAACACACTTGGTTTCTTAAGTCTTTTATTCAATAATTATTTTAATGTTAATGCGCTGTCTGTGTTAGCAATCCGAACATATACATATGATTCGACTCAAAATTATCTTTAATTAGTTTATTATCCGATATTAGTGTCAGTTCAGGGGTCTCTAATCATCACCAACCATTGAGCTAGTTCCTTGGCGCATAGCACTGTGCCATCAATTTAGATCATCCATTGGTCTGAGCTGGAGGGTTGGGTTTGAATTCAGTTTGGTTTGGCTGAGTTTGGATCTGACTTGCAGTTTAGGTGGTGGAGGTTTTTCGACTGGTACAATATATATATATATATTCTTCTACAATCCTTCATAAAAGGTTTTTTTTTAGGTTTGGCTTATTTACTTGTAAACATTTTTAAAAATATTGCTATCAAACTCTTTTGTTCTCCAGTATAGAAAGATTTTTGGATTTTTTTTTAATTCCAAAAGTAAAATACAAACTAAAAATCAATTCTTTGTTTTTAAGTGTATAATTCAAACAACACTTATTTACTTTTAAAACTTGTAATTTAAAGCTTTTTCTGCAAATGTATTTAAAATATCATTTTTCAATAAAATTATTCACCAAATAATATCTGTTTGTAAAGTAGATCTGCTGTGTGCACTCTCTATATTATACCGGTGGAAAACATATGTCCATTCAACAAGACTTAGAATCTGGACAAAAGTATGTCAAATCCAATGATGCACAAGATACACAGATGAGGGGACTCATGGATTCTAATATATTTGCCCATTTCCCAGATCTATAACCTAATAAACAGCACCTTTGGTGATACAGTGACATTATTTTGATCCAGCCCCAGAGACACAATAGAGAAGCATGATAATATTATGGATGATGATGATAGATTTACATGTATGCATGTTTAAAACCTCAAGTGACCCATTATAATAGATATTAATTATAGAATAAAACTTTTAATTTATGAAAAAAAATAATAATTTAAGACTTAAATAGAGAACTCAAACACATGGATATTCTAATTAATAAAACATTTAATAATCAAATAAAAACAGATTAGTAGAGGTATAGATTATATACACAGTTCATGCTAATAAGTAATGTTGTTAATTATATAATCTCAGCTTTTAAGAGGGTTTAGTAAGTTTATATGCCAATATTTACTGAATACGTTAATAGAATGAGTTCAATGAGGTAGAAATGGTATTTTACTGATACACATGATAAATTGATAACCTTCTATGTTACATGTTTACAGGAAGTACTTTCAGTCTAATTACATTAAAATAATACCCATAAAATCAGCATACCAGGTAAATTGGTCTCTGACATCGATTATAAACTTAAAAGGCTGGGCTACAAAGTCATACATATATAATCTGGATGCAAGATAAATTGGTCTCTGACCCCAGTTATATCTACTATGTGTACAGCATTACTCAACCACAGAAATGAAATTATTTATGCACATGGGAATTGATTGTTCATGTGAGGGAACTAGCTTAAATGTAAGCTTGATTCGCAGCATTCAAATATAAACCTACAATATTAATAAAGAAAATAAGCAATGATAAATTGGTTTAGTGGACTCATAGCATTATGACTTACTATTTTGGTTTAGGCTAAAATAGAAAAATATATGAATAATGGCAGTGCAAGCATGAGGCAGCAGAATATGAATTCACTCCACTTTGACTGAGAGATGACTTCATCATTTATCCAAGCAATGGGGTATGCTCATGCTTTTGGTGATGTGATACTTGAAATAGTAAAATCAGGATGATGCAATGGACTGGACAAACCAGTATAAGACCCATGAAGAGCTCTCTTGGTACCTTTATAAATGAAGGTGGGATTTGGAGCTGCCGGCATCACAAATATGATAATGACAAAGCAAAATATATGAGAGTGTCTGCCCTATGCTAGAAATGCTGAAATATAAGACATATAATGATGTTTGAAGAATTAACAGTCTCAATAAAGTGTAACAACATGATTAAGACTAAACCAAGTTAAATAACTCAAATTGAAACTAAACAAATATCCAATTGATTTACGATTATTTTCTCTCCATTAAGCACATTGCATATGCATTTAGAATCAACATGAGTAACAATATTATTATCACACTCTAGGTGCTACACATAAATAATTGCATTTGGAAAATAGTGAAGGTCATCGGGATGATTTAAACATTTGAATACCTTAATTATAGCATTTTAAATCACATTTTATTTAAACAAATATAGGGCAGTACAAGAATAATCTCCTGCCTGGAAATACAACTGATATAATATTATTTATTTTTCCAGCCAAGAAAACTGGTGTGTGATAATTATCAATTCAAAAATTATTAAAAGGCATCCCTCAATGTTTGGGATTAATTACTATTACAATGAGGGGGTTTGTGGAGTGGAACTAGGGTGGCAAATAAAATCATATTTAAATAATAGCATAATATTAAATATATAGAATAATAAAATTGTACCACAATAGAATTATGCATAGAGTTTGAAGCATGAGATATATGCAAGCATTTTAACAGGGATTTAAAATGATTATAGAGAGTCAGAGTGAATTGACATTAATAATTACTAGATAAATATTGGAATATACAAGAGTCATACAAAAGCAAAATTACATATTATAAGTTATACAGTTAAGTAGAATTTAAAATTAAGGTTTTAAGTGAACCAGAATCTCTATGTTGGAAATAGCAAGTTACCTCATTTTGTAATGGCATGGTCATCTGGGATCCCTTGTTCTGTAATAGATTTTGAAAATTAAAGAGTATGGGTGATCCTTATTTTATCTAGCATTTTGTTTATAATTTATTTCAAAGCATTTTTAGGCAGTCTATCAGAAATGGTAAAACATGATGTCCACACATGGTGATGATCCATGGAGAGATTGGGTGAAGGCAGATTAACTCCCACTACTTTGGAGTCATATTACTTTCAAAAATCAAGATGGTATGGATTCAGTTCCGCAACCAGATGTCAAAATTTTACTCAATAACCTTGATGTCAAAAATCAGCCCTATTTATACTCTAAGAGAATGTTCTAGAAGGAATGCTATTAAAAGACACTCAAGGCAATGCTGATATATTTACTTCATATGATCTTAATCAGCAAATAGAAGTATTTTTACTTTTGTTTTATAGGAGATGCAAAGTGCTGATACATCCCTGAAGTTATTGTTCTGAATCTATTTCTAGTTCAGAAATAGATTCACCTCACTTTTAATCTTAATCTGAAATCATTTACTTTAATTTCAATTCTCTAAAATTTACTAATGGATTTTGATATTGTTTTACATTTCCTGTCTGAATGCAACTTTGAGAATTTTCTAGAATATTGCATCAGTCACTTCTATGATTTAATAAAAAAATAAAAAAATTATCAAATCTTACATTTTATATAATATAGAATTTTAAAGAAAATAATTTAAAATATTCATATTACATATATGTATCCACACATATATGTATGTACACACACATACATGAGTTTATATAATATTGCAATAATTATTAGGGAAATTTTATTACAATTTATGTTATACATAAAAATATGTATTAATATATTAAATTTAAAGGTTGGGGGCAGTTTTGTGGATGTGCATGTGAATTCATTTAAAATTTAGATGCATGAATGATAGGGTATGAACTCTATCTAGGGTTTGGTTTTATGATGGCACATGAAGCATGACTGTGGATCACAGATTCATTGCTTCAATATATATATATATATATATATATACCCCCTGGATCCCTGGATCTCATTTTATGTGGATTATTTTAATGTAATTTTGAAGTTATGTTATTCATGTTTTTTCTCAATATCTTTCATACTTCACTATATTTATTAGATATCAAAAAATTTAAATTATTAATAACTTATTTTGACTTGAAATACTTTTTTTTTCAAAAATATAACATTATATTAGCAGCTAATGTGAATATGGCCTGAAGCTGTATTTAGAATCTTAGCTTCTATATAAATAACCTTCCTATACCAATGAGTAAATAATAATAATAATAGATTTATACTTACGTATAAAAATATCACAATAAATATTCAAAAATTTTAAACTTTTAACATGTATTTTGTTAGATATAACAGAAATAAATAATTTTTAGATTGTTAAAATAAATAATGAAGATTTTATTGATTTTGTAAACTGAAAAGAATCTTTCTAATGATAATGTATAATATTTTTGTTTTTATTGCGATCTCATTTCTTTTAATATAGAAACAGAAAACCATTAACACAGCACAAGACTGAAAGTGGTGCTAGTTGTACATCACATCAGGAATCTGATTTTTTACCAGTTCACAAATGAACATATATTGTCAAACAGCTGTAATGATTAAAATATGTCTGAAAAAATGTAATATTAAATACTGTAGTTATTAAAAAAAGTTTGTCTTGTATTATTTTTTTCAAATATTTGAAATTTTTTATTAGTCATACTTTATTTCCTTATTTTTTTAATGTGGATTTTAAAGTAATTTTTCCTTGTTGCTTTGCTTTTATGTGATTTCTGAAAATTACAGAACCTATCTCCCACTTTTCAAGGTAAGTTAAATCTATTTTTGTGCAATTTTGTTTGTGCACATTTTCTGAGGAACCTATCTATCACATAAAATGAGACCCAGGTGTGTGTATATATATATATATGTGTGTGTGTGTGCATGTGTGTGTGCCTGGCAGTTTGTATGTTTTTGAATATTGATAAAACTGTGTATAGGTAAACTATAGCATGATATTTTCCAGCAAGCCAACTAGCATTGGAATCTTTTGATAAATTGGTCCATTCTAAAACAGTTGATTGTCTTATTGGCATCTTTGGAAAAGATATAATCCAGTAACTGTTTTTATTTAGTCAGGTTAATTTAGCATATAGAATTTAATACTCTTCAGGCAATTCATCAAGTATACATATGGGCTGTGGACCACATAAATTCTGGTGTGCCTCCATGTGAATTTAAACTCTAGTTTTGTGACCATATCAATCACTGGCTTGTTTTCAATTATAAAACTTTATACTAATAGTGTTGTATAATGTTGCAATGTCCTCTAATAATCTTTGTAGCCACCTTTTATATTGTGTCATGAATTTAAAAACAATAATTAGTAAAATAATGTATTTATCTTGAAAAAGAAGGTTAAGACTCTTTTTATGTCACCTTAATTAAAAACATTTTTATCTCAAAGTATTTTTAATCATTTAATCAACATCAGACTATATTATAGTAAATTTTATCAAAATACATTACACAAGCTTTAATGAAAAAAACTTTATTAATCTAATTAAAAATTGATAGAAAATTTTATAATTACCACTATATCTATTATAACATAAAAGAAGTGTGTTTAAGATTTCTTTTTAAATTTTAGATATATAATTTCTTTACTGAAAATGATATTTAAATTCTATAATTAAAAAGTAAACAAGTAAATATTTTTGTTTGAATTAAAAGTCTAAAAAACAAATGATTGATTCATAGACAATTTTATTTTATAAACACCAGGTGCATACACATATATATTAAATCAGTCATTAATTGTATTATAAAAAATAAATTTCATTTATAGGTTTATGATAATTCATATATGTTCATAAATTATTATATTACATGTCTCTGTGCTGATATATGTGTTTTATGTGACCACATTATGAGGGATCTGTAAATCACAATGTGATAGCTTATTTTTTATTTTTATATGACAATTCCCAGACATTACACCACATCTGTGGGCTTACCATACATATATGTTAAAATTAACCATTTATTATTATTATTATTATTATTATTATTATTATTATTATTATTATTATTATTATTATTATTATTATTATTATTATTATTATTATTATTATTATTATTATTATTATTATTATTATTATTATTATTATTATTATTATTATTATTATTATTATATGACAATTCAAATATATTCAAAAGCACATCCATGTGCTGATGTATATAGATATTTTATGTATTGACATATTTGTAAATCACAATGTGATAGCTTATTTGTTTGTATCTTAATCAAAATCAGTATGTTGAATTTATATTTATAGCATAGTCAGCAGATCTTAATTTCATTTTTATTGTTATAATAAATTGATATTTCATTGTTAAAATTTTTCAGTGAACTTACTAAATAACTAAATAGTTTTAAAATATTATAAGTTGTATTATCTTTTGGACACAATAACAGTTATAGAGCTTTTTTTCTCTGAGCTACATTCATGCATAATAGTCTGTTATTTGAAAGGTGTTTATATTTAATGTTTATTGACATTCATTTGATGATGATCCTGGATTGACCCAAAGGGATAGCCTTTAAAGTTCATGTACTACATTTTATTTAGCTCAATATTTATTAGAAATTAAGTTTATAGTTGGTCAGTATATTAAAGATACTAAGTGACCAGAGCATTGATGATGACCAGCATGTTTAATATCCCAGAATTATTTTTTACTGTTGTACTTTTTATGGATTAGCACTTAAGTTTGTGTATTCAAATTATTGTTTAAATAATCTGTCCTAAGCTAGCAAGAGCTAATTAATTAATCTGGTATATAATAGACAATTTCAAATCCAGTCACAAGATTGACTGTTGATTTATTGTATTTTTGAATACTTTAGATAATGAATGATTATTACTTTTGTCTACTACTGGTGAACTTATCATTAACATAATTAGTAATGTGTTGATCCCTCAGACCATTTCATTCTTCATAGTCATTCTCATCATGCTTGTTCCATTTATATTTAACTTTATATTTTATTTAGTGACGATGATATAGTTTTATAATTCAGCCCTCATATAATGTACAATTACTGTTATCCACTCAATTGTGGGACAATGTAAACCTGTTTCTCACTTATTGATCGCTATTTTCCCTACCATTACAATATATATGTGCTCACACACTACTATGGTTGTTATAAGCCATGAGATACATAAGTGTCTCGGGATACTAATAAGAAATTTAAACTTTAAAATTGAATATTGAAATAATTTATAATATATACATATACATTAACAATTTAGTAATTATAAACCACAGTCTAGTTATTTATTTATTTATTTATTTAATAATTAATTAGAATAAAAACTTGAAAGAGATATCGGTAAATTTTGTTTTATTTCTAAACGACATATCATATTATGAATGTTTTAATGCATCTTTGTAAACTGTCATAATAATAATGGTAAATGTATTAATGTATTAAAATAATGAAAGAAACAATATTAAAAACCTTCGATCTTAGTAAAATCACAGTCTTTTATTTCAAAAATTATAATTTATATATACATCTGCAGAGTATTATATGGAAAATATTAGTAACTGCTCGATAATTTTAAACAATTCTACAGAATTTCATACAACCTCACTATTGTTTAGTGATTATTCATTAATTATATTCGTATTTAATATAATATGCAATTCAATAGTGGTTTTTGTTATAATTTCTGACTCTAACTTTCGTCAACCCAAAGACTATCCTTACTTAGTATTATTTATTTTTCAATATTTGTCATCATTATTCAGCTTAATAACATTTTTTACTGTCAATAACACTAATACTTCATCCAAAAATATTAATTTCTTTAAATTTATAGTAGATTGCATATTCATAACACCAATAGTATCTGCGATAATAATTATAGCATTGAACGATTGCTTTTATATTATCAATTGTCTACACTATAACCGATTAATTACTTCTGGTAAAGTAATCTATGGTTTAATAAGTATTTCATTGCTAATAGTTGTTTGTAACTTACCTCTTGTTTTATATACTTTAAATTCAAGTCCAATTAATATTATATACCTCTGTCATTTTGAAAATTTTATTTTTATTACTACAATAGGTAATATTGTACCTATATTTTTGATTATTTTCATTAGTTACATCTGGATTAGCATTACTGCTTATCGTCAACAATGTAATATTAAATCTGAAAATCAAGAATATGGTAAAACTTTTAAAAAATGTAAATTATTCAAGGCTTGTATTATTCCACTTCTTGTATTATTTAGCTATATTCCATTGATTATCATTTTAAGTATACGATATTTTAAAGGACCTATTCTATCTAACGTTTATCTAGCCTCTTTGTTGTATATGTACTGCAGAGATATTCAAAACATTTTATTGTATATTTGGTGGAATAAGAGGATAAAAAACTGTTTTAAAAAAATAAAAAATAAATTTATTTTGTCATTAAATTACCATTTCTAATAAAACACGTCAAAATAGTTTATTCCCGCAAAATCCTGCATTATTTACTGTAATAATAAATATGGCAGAAGGTAAAGCTGAAGTCCCTTAAAACGTAACTTCAATTCCAATGCTTGAATGTTATATAACATTAAACACAAGTAATCATTTGATTATTGATTAATTCATTTAAAAATAAGTAAGCAAATTCTAAGTTTTTATAATATAAGTGTTTGATGATATTTTAAATTGGAAATTTCATTCCTGAAGATTATAATATGCTAAAACAGATTTTCAAAATAAATTGTATTAAAATATACTAAGCAATTGATTAATAGAAATTACAATAATATTAATCATAATAATGTTTTAATAAGACAATAATCAACCATGACATGTGCTGATTAATCATATTACTAGCTTTACAATGTTATGTAGAATATGCAGGAAACTCTCAAACCAAAGCACAAGATAGAAATTAATTAATAATAAATAAATTAATTAATTTATTAATACTATTAATTTCATTTAAAGAGCTTCCTGCAATACTCTATATAACATAGCTAGTAATATGATTAAACATCGCATGTCACAACTGATTACTTTCTGATTAAGAATTACTAATAAAAACTGTGCTCATAAATAATGCCATGAATAATAATAATAATAATAATAATAATAATAATAATAATAATAATAATAATAATAATAATATTAATAATAATAATAATAATAATAATAATAATAATAATAATAATGATGATGATGATGATGATGATAATAATAATAACAATAATAATAATTAATTCATAATTAATAAATATTAATATCAAATATAAATAATTTTATTTCATTTTATTTTTTTCATCATTGCGCAAAAGAAATTTATAAACACATTTATTTAATCTAACACAAAAAAATATAGAAAATTCAAAGCATCTTAACTTTCAAATAGTATATATTTTTTCCAGTGTTTAATGTCTTATTAATAAGATTATTAAATATATTGTTAGGATTGTAGAGCTAAAGTCTCTCTATGCTTAATTATAGCTTTTCTGGAATAAAAAGTGGTGTTACCAAAAGTCTCTAAATTAAGCTACCAATTTTGAGGATTCATGGAGCTGATAAGCAGAGATATTTGACAGAAAACGATGATTATCATGAAATATACCTCATGTTAAAAGTTAACTTATAGAGGGAATACACACCCACTTGATTATTATCATCAATATTAAATATGGCCATTAAGTAAATACCAATAGTCAATAAGTTTATTCAAATAATCTTGGTAGTTTCTCTGACATATATAGCTCATTAACAAATAATGTCAATGCTACTTCCCATTATGTAAATTGTGCCCAACAAAATGTCATTTATTATAATTATATTTATTACAATCAAAATTGTAACTTTTACAATTTGTCTGGAATTTAAATCCAGCTTCATTATGGATATGAGTCTAATACCAATATTAATAGTTTATTATATGCTTCTCTGTTTTAAGTATTACCAAATATATTTTATAAATTGAAATGCTACTTTAAACTAAACATAGTGTAGTTTACAGTGAATTTAAAATAATGGCATAAGCATTCTAAATATTTTATTGCAAACTAACCATTAAGCATATAAGACTCTTAGAAAACTAAAATATACCTCTGTTTGTTTTTGTTTGTGTTTTGTGCTTGAACAACGTTATAATATCAAAAATCAGGAAATAACAACCAATTAATGCATATTGTATGACTTTAAATTTCTGGCTCTACAGTATAATTTTAAAGTATTCTACATCTAAACATATAATATAATTATTACATCTTTCTAATACTCGTGGGATCCCAGGTAATATCTCATCCGAATTAACTGATCATTTTTGATTCTAATTCTGCATTCAGGTCTATTTACCACCCCAGACGGTTTTGCAAATACTTGTTAAATTATTTGAATAATCTAAATAGTGTATTGACACAAAATCGTTGTACAAACTATGACTCTTTTATTTTATCCATAATAATTTGTTGGTCATTGCGTGCCTATGCATAGTGAAGCATGGTGTCATGAGATAAATATCTGGCTTTAAGCTTAAAAGTTCTTTTTATGACAAATAATATGATCGTTTTTATAATCTAACCGACCTCTTTCTAAATGCAAATTATTTTTTTTTATTTATTAGGGTTAATAAATATGTTTAAGCTTACAGAATACCACAAAATCCACAGCAAAGTATGTAAATAGATGAATTATAGAATTGTAATTAAGATTTGTTTTATAATTATTTATTGTATATTAAGATGTTTCTAAAGTGAATTATATAATTGTCAATCAGATATCTTACTTTTTGGCCCATTCATATTTGCTCATTTACATTACTTTTATGTGCATACATTTTCCAGGGAAGAAATGCTAATGCATGTATGTAGTTTCGATTTTTTTAATTATTATTATTGCTTTTTTCTTCATTAATTGTTAAATATTTTTATTAAGATAATAAAGAACATTTAGTTATTTTCTATTCTGATTTTCTATCTTATTATAATTTGTGGGATTATTATAATTAATTAATATAAAGTATAAAAACATGTTAATAGGAGTACCAAACTCTCCATACAGGAGTGCCACCAAGTGCAGGATTGTTTGTTAGGAGAATTTTAAGTTGCTCCTTGATTAAAAACTATAAAAGAATTTTTTGGACATTATAATAGTTCATACAATAAATCAACATTAATAAAGAAGTTTGCAAGTGATTTGTTTTGTATATATGTTGCACTATTATATAGAGAGTTTGGTACTCATATTTTATCTAAAGTAATTAATTATTAGTTAATTAATATATTATCAACTAATTAATATTAATTAATTTTACTATACTTAAATATTAAGTAATAATTTACTAAGGCTGTAACCTTAGAAATAAGCGTCTGAAAAATACGAAGGTAGGGACCTCTATAGGTCTTAAAATTTATATACTTAATATTATTATTATTAATTACTAATATTAATTTATTATTTATATTTTAATAATATAACTAATTAAAGTGAATATGGTATAACTTTCTAATGAATAGTGAAAATAATTTTAAAACATTTTTATAATAAAGAAATAACTTATTTTATTTAATTTTCAACATTAGCAACAAAAATAAGGATTTATAAACTAATTTAAAAGGTGTAAATTTTGCAAAAGTGCATTATTTACTGTTATGACAGCAATAATTTTCTTATTGTTAAATGCTTTCTCTATATATTGTTTATTCTCAGTCTCTTGCATTCACAAAGTATTGCATCTCAATGTAAATTGAAAGAGTCACACAGATATAATACTTATTAGTTTTTGTTAAAATATATAAATATTTATTTAAATTGTTCAAAATGCAAACTAATGAACACATGAATTCTGCCAAGTCTAAGAGATTATTGAAGGTTTTATTTAGCTAAGCAATAATATGTAATTATTAACATAACCCTTTTGAACTGCAGCAGTTTTCTTTGTTTTTACTTGCTGTAAACTTTTAACTTTCATTTTAGTAATAAATCGTTATTATATATATATATCAGAATATAATAAATTTGATTTCATTTAATAAATATTTTTCTTTAGAAATTAAAAACAATTTAAATATCACATTTAATTGTGAAATTATTTTGAAAAATAGATTTTAATCAAAACAAAGTATTGTTTCATTGTTCAATTGTTGGGAGGTGCAGATTGAATTTGCAAAATGAACAAAAATTTCTTTGACATTTGTATTTAAAATATGAATGAATAATTATCAATATCGAGTGCATCTGTCAACTTATGCTTTAAAAGTTTAAAATTTCTTAGTAATTTTTATGATATTGATAAATTTTCTAACAATCTGTGAGTGATAATCTGTTTTAAACAGATCCTATTTTCCACCACTATGATGTTCCAGCTTCCCATATGCATTTTCATTATCAGGTTTCTTGCTTCCTGGACAATCATCATTCTGGATGTAATGGAGGTATAATAATAATAATAATAATAATAATAATAATAATAATAATAATAATAATAATAATAATAATAATAATAATATTATTATTATTATTATTATTATTATTATTATTATTATTATTATTATTATTATTGAAAAAGGCTTTGAATGCACCAGCTGAAAAAGCTGTGCTATTATCAGTCACTACTTTTTTAGGAAGACTATGCATGACAAATAGCCTTCATGGTTATGGAATGAAGTGATGGTCCCTCCACTATCTAGCCACTTAAATAATGAATTGAGTACAATCAACAGCATCTTGTCTTTCCATGAACCTGCATGGTCCAGATGGAGTCTAGATCAGGGTCCTTCAGGTTTGGGCCACTGGAATCTTTTGTCTTTTTCTGGCATGTTCTGATTCATCTTTGTTAATGTTGTAATCTGGTTTATTTTTGTCACTTTAAATCCTAAATGACAGAACCAGTCAAGACCTATTAAATTGCTATCATTACCTAATGCCACTACCAGTTGTAGGTATATAGATTTGTATTTCTGATCTATCATGTAAGCTGCTGTATGGCACTATTTCTAGCTTAATTTCTAGAAATATGCCATTTCTGCAGCTGTACCCAAGCAGTTAAGCTTTCTTTCTACAATAAAACCTAGAAAGAGTGTTAACTTGGAGTTAAGTCTTCTTTCTATGATAAAACCTAGAAAGATTGTTAACTCTGCTGCCAACTAATGCTGTGGCTTTTTCCTATGCCAAAAGCAGAGAAAAATGCTGTAGTTTCTTGTGTTACACACTATATCGTAATGTTGCATTATGTGTTTTATGTAACAGTATTGTACAAGGGTGTGTTAAGTCCATCATCTCAAAATTATTTAAATTTTTATTGGGGGCCTTTTTTCACATGAATTAATGTACTGTTCCCTTTTAACCATTTTAACAGTGTCATGATTGTTCCTCATAAAGCTGTAAGCCTTCTAAATTCTCTATTAGGGTGGGGTAGTGCAATATTTTGATGATCATGCTTTAAGTCACATTCTAGTGAGTAATTCTCAGAGACAAATAATATGGCTACTTCGAACACAGAAAATTTAAAAATATGGGAATTTCCAAACACAGAATCTGGCACTGTAACATTTCTATATCAGAAAACATCCTGCTAAAAGAAAAGATATATTTGTGTGGTGAGTATATGTGATTTGAGTCCATAAATATCTTTGGACTTTCATTTGTAAGTCTCATTCTTGCTGATGGAAATGTTCACTTTGTAAATGCAAATGGTTTGAGGGATTCCAAATACCCATTGTCAAATCTTTATATTTGCTTTATTACTGAGACAGTGACAATTTTATGTTACAGCACACTGTCAATTATCTTGATAAGTCTCAAGATGCTTTAGCCAGGTGGAAAGGGGTGAGTTGTGTTGCAAAAGCCTTTCTTCAAGACCATCCAGTCAAGTTGGAGAATCCGGTTTGATAGTTGAGGTGAACAAAACACTTTTCAGTTGGCATAAAAACCACCAGGGAAAAATGCTTCCTCAGCAATGAATATTTGGTGGGTTCTGCAGAGACAGGAGTATGCTTTGGCATGGCCATTCCATCATGATCTGCAGCCATCTTTCTGCAGGCAATACAGCATAATGTCAAACCCAGATCCACAATTTCCTCTGACTGTTGGAAGGGATAAATATATTTGATGCAAACCCAGATGTTTTATTATTGTAAAAGTAACTTTAATTTGTCTCAAATTAAATATTGTCAATCAAATTGAAAAAAATAAAGTAACAAAATTTTATTTAAACATACACAAAAAACACATTCTCCCACTAATTGTTGTTAATCAGATATGAAATAAAAGTAATGTAAATTATTATTTAAATATACATAAAAAAAAACCTGTTCGCTCATGAGTTTTGTCAATCAAATTTTAAAATACAATAATACCTTTTAAAAAACCCAAATTACTATTTGAGCATACGCCAAAAAAGTCCCTCTTGTCAATAAAAATTAAAAAGCAACTATTATTGTCCCATTGTCAAAAATATTATTTGGGAAAAATAATTTATAAACGAAAGAAAATAAAATTTGTTATCAATCAAATGTAAAATAAAAGCAACTTAATTTTTATTTAAACATACACAAAAAAAAACCCTTCTCCTAATAATTGTTGTCAATCAAATATAAAATAAAAGTAACGTAAATTATTATTTAAAGATACACAAAAACACACATCCCACTAATTATTGTCAATCAAATGTAAACCAATAAAAATAAGATAAATTATTATTTAAACATAACCCAAATTACTATTTGAACATACACCAAAAAAGACCCTCTTGTCAATAAAAATTAAAAAGCAACTATTATTGTCCCATTGTCAAAAATATTATTTGGGAAAAATAATTTATAAACGAAAGAAAGTAAAATTGGTTGTCAATCAAATGTAAAATAAAAGTAACTTAAATTATTATTTAAACATACACAAAAACACCTCTCCCACTAATTGTTGTCAATCAAATGTAAACCAATAAAAGTAACGTAAATTATTATTTAAAGATACATAAAAAAAAATGTTCTCTCTTGAAATTTGTCAATCAAATTTTAAAAAACAGTAATACTTTTTAAAAAATCCAAATTACTATTTGAACATACACCAAAAAAGATCCTCTTGTCAATAAAAATTAAAAAAAACTATTATTATCCCACTGTCAAAAAATATCCCACTGTCAAAAATATTAAGCCAATAAACATCACATGACTGTCTCATCTTATGCTTGTGTATAACTGTTGTTAAAACAGGCAAAATTCACTATATATATATATATATTACCACACACAGCAAGCTAGAGTAATCAATGGATGCCAGAAGGATTGTGCATAAAATGCTCATCTAGTTCCTACTCATCCAATATCCCCAGACTAGTTTCTGTCTTATAATCTTGCTGAAGGCCATAAGCCAGAAACTAGTCTGGGGATATTGGATGAGTAGGAACTAGATGAGGATTTATGCACAATCATCAGGCATCTATTGATTACTCTAGCTTGCTATATGTGGCAATATATATATATAGTGAGTTTTGCCTGTTTTATCAAAAATATTATTTGGGGAAAATAATTTATAAACGAAAGAAAGTAAAATTTGCAAACAAAAAAAAAAGAAGTCAATATTAATAGAGAATCGCTATCCTGTGAACCCTCTTGTCAATAAAAATTAAAAAACAACTATTATTGTCCCATTGTCAATAATATTATTTGGGAAAAATAATTTATAAATGAAAGAAAGTAAAATTTGTAAACAAAACAAAAATAAGTCAATATTAATAGAGAATCGCTAGCCCGGGAACGTTATATTAATGTGTTTTTGGTTAGCATTAACACTATCAAGTGGCTGACACAATAGATCAGAACACAACTGTATATAGTCCTGTTAGGCATTGTAATTTTGCTGGTTGTTTGGCCCAACCGTTTGATTTTATTTCCTTGATAGTCTGATATTGACTTGCTGCTAGGATGCAGTTTATATTTATTATTTTTATTAATGATCACCCAGATCTTTCTTGAAAAAATAAACACTGCAGGCCCTATGTCAAGTTACGTTCTAACTGATGTATCATTAATTATCACAGTGTGTATAAATCCAGACTTGTCATCTGTGATATGATTTATACAGGCAACTTGCTTATTTTTCTTATAATTGCCTTTACTGTTTTTTGGAATGGGTTTATCAATTCTCATATCAGTTGTATGTCTTCTCAATTACAGACATGCCACCTTTATATGTTCTGACTTGCATGCAAAAGGTGTATGTTGTATAGTGGGGCAGACATTCTGTATAAAGCCTTAGACTATTCATTGCTGAATTCTCTGATCTGGCTGAGTGTTTGACCAATCCATTCTTATGCTCAATTTTTCCACATTATTCTTAGTAATTTTTTTAATGGGATAGCTTGACTAACTATTGATTCAGGTAGTACTACTTGAGTCACAGGTGTTTCAAAATCTAAATACAGTATCATTAACCTTTTCAGCTTTAAATTGTAATTGTTTACACCACAAATAAAATGATCATAAAGTGCTTCATTCATGAAGTCTTTGAAATCACACTTCAATGCTAACGTTCGGATTTTGTTGCAAATTCTCTGATTCCCCATTCTTGAATGCTGAGATTAAAATATCTCAGCATTATTACCAAGGGTTTTGGGGGAAGTACTTGTTATTGTAATGAAAGTCAGCTATTTTAGTTATTATATTTTTACTACACAGAAGAGCCAGAAATAATACTATGAATTCATATATATATATATATGTTAATTCTAATGTTTTCACGGATAAAAGATGTCATATTATTATTACTATTTGCGGGATATTCCGTGTAGTGAAAAAGCTAAATGCTGACGTTTCAGTACAATATCAAAGACCTTCCTCAGAGCGTCCTCTTTCTCAAATCATAAGAATGCATGTGAGATTTAAAATCGTTTTTATCGTTTTCTTTCTCCTCATATTTAAATTGTATTGGTTGAGAAGTTTTAAAATTTATTTTCTCTTCCAATAGTTTCTTCCAAATGTTGTTAATCTTCTTTAATTCACACCTTTCATTTATGCTCTTGGGCCTTTTAAAAATCTCTATAGCTTCTCTTAGCAATCTCTGGTCATATTGTTCAATTTTTGCTAAAATATTTGTTTTTTCAAAATTGATATCATGATTTGTTAATTTAATATGAGAATAAATAGCTGATGAATTGGATTTTTCTCTCACTGCCAGAATGTGTTCTTCCTTTCTAATATTTATTCTACGATTAGTCTATCCTATATATGTATGTGGACAGACCCTACATGGAATTTCATACACACCATGACGCTCCAAAGCAATTTTATCTTTAGGAAGAGGAAATATTTCACTAATTTTTTTATAAATAGTGTAATATTCACACAATTTACACTACTTATAAAAAAAATAGTGAAATATTTCCTCTTCCTAAGGATAAAATTGCTTTGGAGTGTCATGGTGTGTATGAAATTCCATGTAGGGTCTGTCCACATACATATATAGGACAGACTAATCGTAGAAAAGAAGAACACATTCTGGCAGTGAGAGAAAAATCCAATTCATCAGCTATTTATTCTCATATTAAATTAACAAATCATGATATCAATTTTGAAAAAAAAAAACAAATATTTTAGCAAAAATTGAACAATATGACCAGAGATTGCTAAGAGAAGCTATAGAGATTTTTAAAAGGCCCAAGAGCATAAATGAAAGGTGTGAATTAAAGAAGATTAACAACATTTGGAAGAAACTATTGGAAGAGAAAATAAATTTTAAAACTTCTCAACCAATAGAATTTAAATATGAGGAGAAAGAAAACGATAAAAACGATTTTAAATCTCACATGCATTCTTATGATTTGAGAAAGAGGATGCTCTGAGGAAGGTACTTGATATTGTACTGAAATGTCAGCATTTAGATTTTTCACTACACGGAATATCCCGCAAATAGTAATAATAATATGACATCTTTTATCCGTGAAAACATTAGAATTAACATTATTCATCTTTATGGGAAAGATTGGTTTACAGAATGGAGGTGTTTTGAAAGAATGTGTGTGAAGAAAATTAAAGCCGTTTATGATCTTCAATTTTTACTCAACTGTAAAAGAAATGGACTTTATCCTAGCTGTTGTAAAATTTCCTTCCATACGCATACGAAGAAAATTGACACAGTTTTGAATAAGGCAAGTTTTGATAGTTTAACTTCTTTTATTAGAAATACAAGAAAAAAGTTAGACTTTTTAGATAAAAAATTGTTACAACTCCGCCTTTTATTAAGTAATACTTTTCATCCAACATTATGGTCAATTTGTTATAAAATCGTTTATTTTAGAGTGACTAAAGAAGGTGATTTTAAATTTCGAAGGCAAATGAATAAATTTAACAAACTACTTACAAAGAAACAGGAAATGTTATTTTTGTCTTTGTCTGAACGAGGAAGTAACATTTTAAAGAATAATAATATTCACACAATTTACACTACTTATAAAAAAATTAGTGAAATATTTCCTCTTCCTAAAGATAAAATTGCTTTGGAGTGTCATGGTGTGTATGAAATTCCATGTAGGGTCTGTCCACATACATATATAAAACAGACTAATCGTAGAATAAATATTAGAAAGGAAGAACATATTCTGGCAGTGAGAGAAAAATCCAATTCATCAGCTATTTATTCTCATATTAAATTAACAAATCATGATATCAATTTTGAAAAAACAAATATTTTAGCAAAAATTGAACAATATGACCAGAGATTGCTAAGAGAAGCTATAGAGATTTTTAAAAGGCCCAAGAGCATAAATGAAAGGTGTGAATTAAAGAAGATTAACAACATTTGGAAGAAACTATTGGAAGAGAAAATAAATTTTAAAACTTCTCAACCAATAGAATTTAAATATGAGGAGAAAGAAAACGATAAAAACGATTTTAAATCTCACATGCATTCTTACGATTTGAGAAAGAGGACACTCTGAGGAAGGTACTTGATATTGTACTGAAACGTCAGCATTTAGCTTTTTCACTACACGGAATATCCCACAAATAGTAATAATAATATGACATATATATATATAATACTACAAATCGATGTCTGTATTTGTTTAAAATAATATACATAAACTTATAAATAAATATTAGAAAATACAATAATTAAATTTTTTTAAAAAGAACAAAAAATATAGACGTCACTTAGGAACACTTTCAACTATCCTCATAGTCTTTGTCAACTAATATTTTGAAAGATCAACCTTCCCATAATTCTGTGATCTTAATGTTTGCTGCCTGCCTATTGATTAAGTCTTGCTTGTATTTATATATTAGCATAGCTTTCTTGATTTTTTTATTATTATATTATCATTTCTTTCAGTTTGCAATTAACACTTTCAACTATCCTCTTAATCTTTGTCAACTAATAGTTTGAAAGGTCAAGTTTTCCATAATTCCATGATCTTAACATTTGATGCTTGCCTATTAATGTACTTGCTAAATGTAAAATAAATTTTTAAAGAAATAATAAATAAAATTAAATATTGTTCATGGACTTTAAAGGATACCCCTTTTGCAACAATCAGGTTATCATCATCTGGATGGTTATATACTAAACATAAACCCCTACACCATATAATTTGTTATGCATAAAACTAGCTCAGTAAACAAGAACTCTATAAACTATTACTGTAGCAAGAGATAACTAAATAAATAAAGCAGCTTATTATAAATCATTTTAGATAATTCCTAGGTTTAATTTACTATAAGTAAATTGTTTTATTGGGATCATTTTAAAAAATCCTAAAACATTATGTTGTCATGAAATAATGTAACACACACACACACTGCAATATATGAAACAGGAATTGGATAAACTAAAGAAGACTAAAAATATTTTTAAAACAATTATTTAATAACTAATTGACTAACAATAAACAAAAAAATGACAAGATAGTATAAAATTTTAAATATTCATTTCATGAAAAAATATATTTTTATAAAAATTGTAATCAATCAGTTGATTTCTATTCATAAATTAATTTTTAATTAATTAAGTTATTTGTTTAAAATATCTAAGGGTTGCAAAAACAAATTTTCACAATCAAAGATAACAATTTTTGATTTAGCTTAATTAACCTTTTGTTATGTTTTAAGAGAAAAAAAATAATGTTTGACACAAAAATAATTAAATTTTTAAAAAAATATGTTTCACAAAATGAAAACATTAATTTAATGAAAATATTCAAAATTATCAATTCCTACAATAGCAAAAATTATCACTTTTATATAAAAAAAATATTTTTTATTATTCATAAAAATACAGTGTGCACACAAAAAATATCTTCAATCGTGGTTTTATTTTTTTTCTATAGAGTCCTTCCCAATTATAATTTCCAATTTTTCTAGTTGAGTTTTTTTTTTGAAAACTTCTACACATGAACATAATTAATTTGTTCTTTTCCTGGTGTGCAGTATAGAAAATAACAAGTTTTTTTTCCATTTCCTTCTGCTAAAATTTCCAGAGAACACCAAAACATGCAGATACTCATGATCTTGTTTGAACATGAGGTTGCAGATTATTTTAGAGAATAGCTTTTTTTCTTACATTTTTATTCCAGTGAAGGCAGGTTACATGGAGGAAGAAGATAACTAGCTTTTAGTCCAACTTAGCACATGGTTTTCATTGCAGAAACTATTTCTATGACTAACCTCATAGTAAGCTAAAAGCTTGATTAAAACTTCTGGTATTTCTTGGATTAGCTTGGTAAAGACTTCTGCTTCTTCCTCCTTTATCAGCTGAATCAAGACTTGACTGCTCTCTCTTCAACAGCTAAGTTAGGAATTGACTTCTTACCAGATACTTAGATCTTCCTACTTATTCACACTCCCATTATTGTTTCTTGAACAATTTAATCTGTGTCCAACTTTTAGTGTTTATAACAATTAATGAAATAATTTTTTTACAATTGTGCACCTATTTCTCATTTAATCAAAATATTAAAAAACAAGTCAAGAATCTAAATTAACATCATAAAATTTTTGATATTACTTTCTAATTAAAAAAATTATTGCAAAAGGAAAACAAAATAATCAGTTAATTACAATGATTTGATTTTTTGCATCAAATAGGGATAAAGAGAAAAAAAAGCAACTCTGACTAATTAAAAATAAAATTTAGCAAAAAATATTAAAATCCTATATTTTTTCCTTGTTAAAAATACTATTAAAAATAAAACTTTATCTCTTTTTTAAGGCTACAAATAATATCTATTAAAATAATTTACAAAAAAGAGAAAATTATTTTTTCTTTGTATGTTTTTATAGTTTAAATTAAAACTACTAATTAATTATAATTACTGAAGAGTGAGGATTAAAAAACTTGACTACATTCTTTTATAGTTTTTTTTCTTCTACAATCATTTTTAACTTATTAAAATATTCGCATATTAAAATCATATTTTTATTTAACAAATGTAATGTTTGAGAATTCTCATCTTATTATATTGGGATTTAAAGTATTTAATTAATTGCAAACCTATTATTATTATAAAAAATATTCATGGGAAAATTAAATATTATTTTCCCCTTTAATTAAATGATTTTATATTTAAGCCTGAGGAACTTGCTGTTAACTCTAATTATTTTAATACCCTATATAGCCAATTGGTTATAATTTAATACTGCATATTATTATATTAATATTGATAAATAACATGGTAAATCAAATGACATTAAAAACTAAATAAAAAACAAATTTACACCCAAATTCTCACATGAGTATTGTTTTATCTATTAACAAATAGACTTTATGAAGTAAAATTCAAAATAGACACAAACATATATGTATACAAAACAGAAATAGCCATTTTATAAATGACTTCAAAAATCATTCACCTCTAATATTAATGGAAGTTTTCATAAAATTGATACATATAATTCAAAATTTATCATCAGATTTTCTTTGAATTAAAAACAAGAATCTAAAAATATCTGATGATAAATCGTCTTGTATCTGAAGCCATCAATCTGCATCCATTGATGTTAATGGTGAATGTATTTGAAGTGATATATGGGATAGTTATTTCTGTTTTGTATATATATTTTTGTATTGATGTTTTATGTCACTTAAAAAGATTTATTTCTTAATAGATGAAACCATGGTTATGAGAGAATTTTAGTATAAATTTATTTTTCTAGTATTTTTCTATTATATATGTGTGAATTTATTCATAAAGTAATTAAGTCCAAATATGCAAATATGTCAACAATTCATAAATAAATCTATGTAAGCTATTTAATAAGCTTGTAAATAATAATCATTTTCTCATTTGCATATCCATTTATGAGTTACATAAAAGTAACCAAAAGAAAGATAAAAATTGAATGATCATTTTTTTAGATATTTGGATAAATCAAGCATCAACATTTGAAAGGGTTTAAAATTTTAAAAGTTTGTATCTTTTGTCTAAATGGTAAATTAATTTTGATAAAAGAAAGTTGGCATTGTTTACACATTTATTAAAATGTTTTTCTAATTTGATTTTGAATCAATATTTTCGCAGCTTACTTAAGTTTATATAATTATTAAAATTATTTGAATTGATACCTTTATATATATATAGTTTGTATGTACTGTCTATGTAAAAGAGACTAAAATACTCCACATTAATGTAAAGACTCTTGTCTATCCTTTAGAGATATAGTAAGAAGAAATGTATTATTCACAGTGCTTGTTAAATTTCTGATAGTGAATTTTAAGCTTGTTTCGTATTTGTTTTAAAATATGATTTACTTAGCTTTTTTTTTTTATTTAATTCTTTACAAGAATAGATTTAACAATGTGTTCAAATATATTACTTCATAAAAATAAGAATGTGCAACAAAAAATAAAGGCTTACCTAAGTAATCAACATAAGATATATCTATTTACATAAATTTCCAATTAATTAGATTGCACTACGATTTAAACAAAACAAAATGGCTGACTTATTTGTAAATAAGATAGCAAATAAAATCAAAGTTTTTCTCATTACATAATAAAAAAAATATTGATAACATCACTATAATAAATGAAAAAATTTTGTTTATGTTAATTTAATTTTTTTATACTTTTTTTATGTTAATTTAATAAATTTTAGCACAAATGGGTATAAATCATTTGATATAATTTTTAAATGGTTACTATAAAATGTTTAAAATGACATTTTAAATAAAAATAAGAGCAACTGTAATGTGTTGTTATATATAATATATTTACATATAGGCAATGCTTTTTTTATTAATATATGCTTAGTAAATGATTATCTATTAATTTTTACTTTCATGCAATGTTAACTTTGCTTTTTTTAATCCACTACCTAATATTTATTAAGAAAGCATTAGAGTATTCTTTTGAGCTCTGCTGTTTGATGTTCGGCCTTTATATTATTCACGGATGGCGTTGCTGAAACATCTTAACGTTTGGAAGGGTGGTTTAATATTAATGTTTATTGTGCGTTATAAAACTATGATAATGAGTTAATTTTTTGTCATAGGAAATCTTAATAAATGTTTATTTATATATGAGATTTTTGATATATACAGAGATTTTGAGGGATCAACTGATCTCATTTTTCAGGATAAAGTATAAATTATCCTGTCTATCACGTGGTCTGAGCATTGAACATTCTATGTCAGATACTTTTGCAATCAATTCTTAAAAGATATGTACAGAAAGAAATATCCAAAAACTAAGTAAACATGTTGTAAACTCCAACAGACATGGGGGGGAGGACAAGAAAAAGAAATGCTTAATCAATCTGGTACTTTGGAATAACTTGGTGCACCAGTAATTCTCAAGACTAAAAGGTAATAGAAATTGTTATTACATAATTCTTGTGAACCTTTATAGATAGTGTGAAGCTATCTTTTTAGAATCATATTTAAAAGTAAATAGCTCTTTAAATAATGGCTTAGTGCAGTAGTAAAGCGTAAATGATTATATAGAAAGTGGGTTATTGGTTTTATGCTGGGTTTGGGAAAAGATAAGGTGGATTTAGACATAAAAACCATGGAGTTGACAAAGATTATGTTGTGGAAATGGGACGGAGCAGGATAGAGAAGAATATGGAAAAACTTAGGGCAAGGAATGGAAAAGAAAGGTGAAGTGGCTAACAGGTTTCTCTGGGCATAGTGATTGAGAGATTCCCAACTCTGTAAAAGGAGAAGTCACAGCTCATCGCAATCCAAATCCTTGGATCGTTTTCAGGGCTGGCATTTTTGCCGCTCAAGCTTCTTATAAACTCTTTCAACAATAAAGTCATTCGATTATGATTATAATTTAAAGATAGAAAATAAAGTTAATAGTCATGCAAAATATTTTTGCGCATAATAATTTTCAAAAACATATTATTAATTCTATCAGCACTTTAATTACCCATTGTTTTTAAAAAATAGGTTTTATCTAAATTATGTTAATTTAACAATGTTGTATTATTAATAATTTTATATTTTCAACGGTAAATAAATTTGGTTCTTTTTTTATAACAGAACGATGGTGATTGTTTAAAGAAAGCAGTTATTTTTTATTCCCTTAATACATGTCTAATAATTAATTATTTAAAAGCTTTCTCATTTATTATTGTTATTTAAGTTACAGATAATTTTATTTTACAGGTAATTTTATTTCAGACAATATGAACGAAGAAATTGCGAATTGTTTACATTTACAGCAAATATTCCATCAAATAGATATTTTAAAATTTATATTAAAATCTCTAAAATTATATAAAAATATTAAGTCATGGGGAGGGTGCAATACAAAGTACTCTAACAATAATCAAATATATTAGGTCATAGAACGATTCAATAATACTTCTTTTGACAAATAACTTATGCTTGCATATATAGCTACTATGCATAATAACTCAAATATAAATAAAACTCATAACCGGGCAAACTGTCTACCTATGGAATTCTACTCATTTATAATCTGTATTTTTGTCATTGGTACTTTTATAAATTTGCTGCTTTTCATCATTCTTATTAAAAGGCAGACGCTACGCTATGCTAGATATTACCCTCTGATTTATTTATTTCTGGTTCAGACAATCAATTGCTTCTTAGGATTGTTTTGTTACGTGGCTTTTTTTATTAGTTTTGCTTTACAAGCGTGTGCTACATGCTTTCCTTTCATTACCCAACCGTTCTTTGAATCTGCCATCATAACTATAGCAATAAATGATTGTTATTACGTCATATACTCTATAAAATATACACTGATTATGACTGAAACCAAAGTTATTAGAAATCTGCTAATAGTAAACGTCTTCACAGTAATTTCTAAGACTGTTAACATTTACAAACAATTCACAAAAGGATACTGCCTCAATCAAATCTATTGTTCAACAGAACATTTTAAACAACATGTATATGACTTACTATTAGCTTACTTTGCACCTTTAGTGCTTCCACTAACCATAAGTTATATTTGGATATTCATAATTGCTTACAGGCAGTCACGTAGTGTCACTGCTTCAAATATGGTTCCCTACGCAGCATTTAGCATCTGCCGTTTGATTAAAATCATTTTATCGCCAATGTTTGTTCTATTATTCCAGTTCTCTCTTTTTATCATTCAACTTGGAATTAATTTTTACCATTTTCCTCATTGGTTGATGTACATTACTTTTTGTTTTTTACATTTGACACCTGTTATTGATGTATTTTTTTACCTTAATTGGAATTCTGAAGTAAAATCTTATGTGAAACATGAATTAATTAAAATTTTCCATAGTGTTTAGAGTACCGATATATATATAAAATAAATAAAATATCCGTTAATTAAAAACAATATTGTAATTATAATTGAAATAATATTTTTAACGGTTTACAAACAATTACAAACAATCTTTAAATCCGCAGAAGTACTTTCGGTTACTTTCTAACCTGCCTCAACTCCCATTAAATTCAAAAATGGCAGTTGAGGCAGGTTAGAAAGTAACCGAAAGTACTTCTGCGGATTTAAAGATTGTTTGTAATTGTTTGTAAACCGTTAAAAATATTATTTCAATTATAATATATATATATTGATACGAAGATTTTCACGGGTTGCATAATATTTTGAGGATTCATATTGATATACCAACGTTTCGACTTGATTACATAAGTCATCTACTGGGTGATAAAAGGGAGAAAGACGGTTGTAGAGGCGCTACAATCACTGATTTGAAAAAAAAAACGTTAAAGTTCCACCAGACCATCTTGAATTCAGAATTATAATTTAATGCTGGAACAGCAATACATGAAGTAGAAACAAAAATAATATTTTTCTATATATTTTGTTATAATTATTAATCTATATTACAGAAAATAACTGAATATTTGGAACGTTATAAATAAGACTGACTTGTTTCTCATAACATTTAACTATATATATATAAAAAAAGATAAAAATAGTCCAACATATAATTATTAAAGAATGCCATTATCTCAAACTTTTCCATCGGGGAAAATAAAACAGAATAATGCATGCTATAACCCAAACAATACTTTATTTTTGTAGTAAATACTATTTTTAGGACCAAAACATATTTCCACAACTTTAATTAACATTGAAAAATTTCTTTTGATGGTGATGAGTGTTTTCATGTGGGTTTTTATTTCATTTGACTTTCTTCATAAGAATAGCCATTTACTATTCAAAAGTGTACTATAAATAAATTAACTGTAGCTTTTAGACTATTTGTCTCTCCATTCCCCAAGTTGGCTCAATCCTATTATTAATTCTCAGGCAGCCAAAACATTGGAGATCAATCTAAATCTAAATTCTAGCACTAACAAAAATCATCCAGCTATCGTCTCACCAATCTCATGCATATATATATATTGAGAAGAATCATTCTCATGTTTTTTATATTAAAATTTCAGTTATTAAACTTATAAAGAAGTTACATTTCTTAATTGTAATATAATAATTTCAAACATTTTATATAAGAATAGGAATATTTATTGTTTATTGCAGGTAGTTGTAAAAGTGAGAGGAAAGTATATATATAAAAGTAAAGTAAATATTAGTTTTTCTTCTATTTCTTCAGTAATTTTATTATCTATTAGTTTTTAACATTAGTAATAAAAAAAAAAATTTAAGCAATGTTCATCGGTTTTTAAAAAAGAAAAATAAGGTTTTAACATTTTTATTAAAAATGCTGATTTTTGTAAAATTAATTAAACATGATTTTTTTCATATCTCTCTAAAACAAAGTTTTAATGTTTTTTCCTCCAAATTAAAGTGTAATTAGAGGATTATAATGTTGTTTTTTTGGTAATTAAGAGGGAAAAATTATCTTTAGGGGAATTTTTCAATGATTGGAATGGGAAATAACCTTTCTGTCAAAATAGAATCTATTGATCAGGGATTAATGCTATCATTTCTGAGACATTGTATCATTGGATGAATAATGAGTTTTTTTAGAAAATTAAGATAGAGAATATGTTACAGCAATAGACAGCTAGTCATTCTTGATTGAGCTGTAGAGAGAAGAGCAGTAGCAGTTTAATTGTAAAGTAAACAGAAGTTAAATCTGTACTTTGAATTGATAATATGATGGATTATTTCCATAATTTATCAGGAAATGTTGAATGTGTAGAAAATTTCTAACTTTGTTTAAACTTTTCAAATAAAAATAACTTGTTAGTGATAACACAAATACACAGCATAAGTTAGTAGTTACACAATGTTACAAGTAGTACTATTTTTCAATCTTCTTCAAGTGTTTCTGGACTGACCAATGACAATATTACCATAGAAATCAAACTTGCACTTTAGATTCTTAAATATCATTTTTAAGGTAAGCACTCTAACCAACTGAGCTATTTAGTTAAAGGCATGGGATAGTAATTTTTTTTATTTGGATATGAAGATTGGTTCAAATCCTATTGAGTTCTTTTTTAATATATAAAGGTTAATTAGACACTTCCATATATTGTGTATTGCCACACTGGGTTGAATTATACTATTATTTGTCATTGTCTTATTAGCAGCTTTGTTGAAGTTTCTTCTTTGTATCTTTTCTTCTCTATCTATATTTTTTTATATTTTCTCAAGTGAACATATGGTTATTAGTACATATATGTTTTGCCACTATAAACACACCTGTTTTTTTCTCTTTTAACATTTGTTGTGTTTTTCAATTAGTGTTCAACTGGACCACAGACCTTACCAATGTACATCCTTCCACATTCACATGTTATTTCATAGATGAACTTTTTGGTCTTCAGCATTTCTAGTTTAGGCTTGGTAGAAATTAGAATTCCTTGGCATAGCTTTGGAAAGCTGTTTTAATATTATATTGACTGCAGATTATTTTATCTTGTCTGCCAATCCTGGTATGTATAGATACACTATATTACCAATAATTGTTTTTTTTTCTTTTAGTGTCCCTTTTTGTTACCTATTGAAGGTTCTCTTGATGGCAGCTGATGGATAATTATTCTTCAATGAGAATTTGTTCTAAATGAATCTTTTCATTTTTTTAAAAGATTGGTTTTGAAACAAACTTCCTTTTTCTCTGTTCCATATTGATAGTATAACTTCATGTTTAGTGTCTTCCTGGTATGAATGAATGTATATGCCAAGTACTTGCCAGTATATGTTGGTTTTCTATACACTTGCTCTGAGATAGTCTTATCACAAGAACATATAACACAGCCAATTTTTGTTCTCATTCTAATTTCATTGTGAATGTAATTAAAAAATATATAGTGTTGATATGCATCCAGAAAGATTATAATTTTGCCTCACCATATGGTCAGACCATGAATGTATCATTAACATAGTGATACCACACTTTAGTCAAACATGGAATAGTATTTATAGCTGTGGTTTCTAATTTTTCTATGTAAATGTTGCTAAGAAAGGGTCATATTGGTGATCCAACACCCATTAATTGATTTTTCTGGAAGAAGTGTTGTTACACAGAACATTAATAATTCCATTATAGATAGAGTTTTTCTGGTTTGTAGACAGTTATGATCATATAAACTTTTGTTTACAGTAGACAATTACTCATCATATGGTACATTTGTGAATAAACATTCCACAACAAAGTTTACCAGTATGTCAATTCTTTCTATTTTTATGTCTTTGTCTAATTCTACAAAATGCTTGGGATCCCTGATGAAGGATTGTATCCTGTTTGCCAATAGACTAAGAACATAGTGAAAAAAATCTTGTCAAAATTTTGACATTGTGAATTTCTAGAATTTACAATAGGCCTTAGTAGAACATTGTTTTTCTGGATTTTAGATAGTCCATATAGATTAAGAATTTTGCTAAAATATGAAGTTAATTTCCTGTTTCCTGAATTATTGAAATATCTGCAATGCTTTTGGAGTAATGCTTGTATTTTTATCTCTTTACTTGTAATTGTATTTTTGCTATTTTATTTATTAACCTACAGTGAGAATTTCGTGTATTTTGTTATCAGAATCAGATTTATCCATTACAACCATAGTGTTCGCCGTTGTTAACAGAAAGAATAACATAATGTATTCCATTTGAGAGATATAATAGCTTTATTAAATGTTTGATTCTTGTCTTTGATGTCTCTCAAATGTCTTTTTAACTCTCCAGCATAATTCTGCTGCTTTTTCCAGAGGCAAGTTTTAGATCATTTTCTCAATGCTGCCATTATATTCAATAATGCCATAGTAGGCGGTATAATGACGAAATTCGAACATTTTTCAAGAACAGATATTTCAACATTACCTAGATATTTAGAACAAAGATTTTTCACTAATGAAACTGATAGATCCCTAGTTTCAGTATGATTTTTGACTTGTGCATATATATTTACAAGCTTCTTATGACATCATTTCCTTGTAATTTACAATATGATTTTTTCATAGCTTAACAAATTCTTGAAAAATCTTTATATGTAAGCTTATTTTTAGAAAGCATTCCATATTTCTAATTGAATATAAGGTTTGATACTTGGTGGCCGAAGGCGGAGGGTGCTAAGAATACCCTGATTGTGGAACCAGGCTGCCATTTGATGATGACTTCTTACTTAGGTACTTACAACTGCAGATCACTTTTAAGTGAAGGAAGATTGCAAGAATTAGAAGAAGAACTGTCTTATATTAAATGGGGCATTATTGGACTTTGTGAAGTTAGAAGAAAAGGAGAAGAAACAATTGATTTAAAAAGTGGACATATACTCTATTATAAAGGCACACATATTGGAAATACAAGTGGAGTAGGATTCATTATAAATAAAAAGTGTAAGAACAATATGGTGGAGATTGATGGTGTATCGGACAGAGTGGCAAGATTAATTATACAACTTAATAGCAGATACCAAATGCAGATAATTTAGGTTTATGCCCCAACAAGTTCTCATAGTGATGAAGTAGTAGAAGATTTTTATATGGATGTACAAAAGGCTTTTGATCAGAGTAAACAACATTTTAAAATTGTTATGGGAGACATTAATGCTAAAATTGGTAGACAAATAAAAGATGAAATTGCTGTAGGTAATTTTGGTTATGGTAATAGAAATGAGAGAGGACATAGACTTGTGGAGTTTGCAGAAAAAGAAAAACTTTATATTATGAATTCATTTTTTGAGGAAAATGTTAAAAGGAAATGGACATGGAAGCATCCAAATGAAGGTACAGCAGAATTGGATTATATTTTGACTAACAGAAAATACATATTTCAAGATTATAATGTTCTTAATAAATTTAACACAGGAAGTGATCATCGATTAGTAAGGTGTAAGTTACGTGTTAATGTAAAACTAGAGAGACAAAAATTATTAAGAAAAACAATATTTACAGTTGATATTCCTAATCTTCAGAAACATTCTAATGAATTTAAATTAGAACTTACAAATAGGTTTCAAGTGTTAGGAGATTTTGAACATGATTCAGATTTGAATGAAATTAATATGAAAATAACTGATACACTTTTAAAAACTGCAACAAACATAGCTGGTAGAAAAAAGCAGCAATTGACTAATAAAATTTCTACTGAGACTAGACAATTTATGAAGAAAAGAAGGATTATGAAGATATACAAAAATGATGTATTAAAAAGAATTGAATATCTCGAATTTTGTAAAATGGTACGGAAAAGAGTTGAAAATAATATAAGAATGTATAACTGTGAAATAGCAAGGAAAGCTGTAGAAGAAAATAAAAGTCTCAAAAATGTTAAACAACATTTTGGTATTGGTAGGAAATTTATATCTGCAATAAGAAAAAAAGATGGAATTATTACTAAAAAGAGAGATGACATCATGAAATTGGTAGAAGATTTTTATCAAGAATTATATAGTAATAAAGAACAAGTACCTCCTATATCTATTACATCTTCCGAATTGCCCAGAATTTTAAATGAAGAAGTGAGACATGCAATTAAGTGTATGAAGAAAGGAAAGGCTCCAGGAAATGATGGAATTATAATTGATATATTAAAAGAAGCAGGTGAAGAAATAGAAACAATTTTAGCAAAGTTATATACCAAATGTCTAAATGATAAAGATGTACCGGAAGATTGGAAGAATGCAGTAATAATATTAATATTTAAAAAAGTGATAAAGAAGATATTAGAAATTACAGACCTATCAGCCTTTTATCAGTTTTATATAAAATTTTTACCAAGATAATTACAACTCGTCTACAGAGAACTTTGGATTTCCACCAACCAAGAGAACAAGCTGGATTTAAAAGTGGTTTTAGTACAATAGATCATATCCAGGTATTGAGAGAAGTCATAGAAAGGACAAACAAATATGAGTTGTCATTATGTTTTGGATTTGTAGATTATGAAAAGGCATTCGATTCTATACACATTTCTTCAGTGATTAAAGCATTGGATCATCAAGGTATAGATCCAGGATATTGTCATATTTTAAAGAATATTTATAAAAATGCAACAGCAACAATTAGATTACATAATGATACTGGAAAAATCTACATTGAGAAAGGTGTAAGACAAGGTGACTCCATATCTCCAAAACTCTTTACAGCAGTGCTGCAAGAAGTATTTTGTGGATTAAAATGGGAAACTAAAGGAGTGAAAGTAAATGGAGAGTATTTATGTCATTTAGATTTCGCAGATGATATGGTTGTTTTTGCAAATAATGCTTCAGAGCTGCAGGAAATGTTACAGGAGTTAGTAGATGAAGGTAGAAAAGTAGGACTAAAGATAAATGTTAAAAAGACTAAAGTAATGTTTAATCGATTTGCTCAAAATATGAAAATTAAGATTGATTATGAAGAATTAGAAGAAGTTAACAGTTACAAATACCTTGGTCAGATTATTAATACAGATGAAAACATAATGGAGGAAATTAATCATAGAATTAAACTTGGTTAGAGTGCTTTTGGTAGAAATAACTTGATACTAAAAGGAAATATGCCTATGTGTTTGAAAAGGATGGTTTTTAACAAATGTGTTTTACCAGTTCTTACTTATGGATCTGAGACTTGGACACTTAATAGAAGAGCAATACAGAGACTTCAGACCACTCAAAGGAGTATGGAGAGATGTATGTTGGGAGTAACAAGAAAAGATCGAAAACGCAATGTATGGGTAAGACAACAAACAGGTGTTACTGACCTTATTGAAAAAATTAAAAGATATGAAATGGAGTTGGGCTGGACATATTGCTAGAAAAGATAATAATAGATGGACAATTGAAATTTTATACTGGATTCCAAGAGATTGTAAAAGACCCAGAAAGAGACCACATGTGAGATGGATGGATGAAATAATAAAGTGTGCAGGGGTGTTGTGGAGAAGAGAAGCTGAAGAGCGGAGAAGATGGATTAAACTTGGAGAGACCTTCATCCTGCAGTGGATTGATAATGGTTGATAATGATGATGATGATGACTTGGAAAATAGTTGAACATTTATTCTTTCTCTCAAACAGTTTGTCAAGTATCAAACCTTTCATTCTGTTAGAAATGTACAATGAAAAGCTCATATTGTAAATTGCATGGAAGAATAAAATAATGTCAGAAGAAGCAGCTTGTAAATCTACATGGGCAAGCCAAAAATCATATTACAATTTGAGATTTATCAGTTTGTTCAGTGAAAAGTCTTAGTTCTAAACACGTTACTGATGCTGAATTATGTTCTTGAAAAAGGTTTGAGCTTAAACATTACACTATCTACATGTCCAATATTAGATATTATAGCAGATCCTGAAGAAGTTACCTAAAATGGCCTAGGAAAAACCAGCACAATGATGCTGGAGAGATAAGAGGACACTAGAGAGACATCAAAACTGAAGCGTTTCTTATGCTGAAAAGAAAGGTATTAAATCTCTCAAACAGGATACATCTATAATCATTTTTCCTGCTGAGAAAGATAACACCACAATTTTGATAGATAAATCTGATTATTATAACAAAATACAAGAACTTCTCACAACAGGCCAATACAAAAAGTAGCAAAAAAATACAATTCCAAGCAAAGAAGTATAAGCATTACTCTAGAAGCATAACAGATATTTCAATAATTCAAAAAACAGGAAATTAACTTTGTATTTCAAAAAGATTTCTCACCTTTATGACTATCTAAAATTTATAAAAACAATGATTCATTAAGTCTAAAAATTCACCATGTCAAAATTTGTTGAGATTTCTTTTCAGAAGTTTCTTAGTTCATTGGCAAAAACAACACAATCCTTCATCAGAGATTCTAAGCACTTTGTAAAATTAATCAAAGTCATGTAAAATGAAAAGAGATGACATATTGGTAAGCTTTGATGTGGAAATTTTATGTACAAATGTACCATTAGATGAAGAATTTCTATTGAACGAAAAAGTAACATAATAGATAGTAGTCTACAAACTACAACAACTCTACATATGATAGTATAAGAGAATTATTAACATTCTGCCCAACAACTACATACTTTCAATATAACCAAGGGATGGCTATGGGATCACCACTACAACATCTGCTTAGCAACACTTACATGGAATAATTAGAAACCACGGCCATAAATACTATTTCATCTCTGTCTAAAGTATGTTGTTTCTATGTTGATGATATATTCACAGTATGGCCACATGGTGATGCACAATTACAGTCCTTTTGGATGCATACCAGCAATATATTTCCTTCAATTAAATTCACAATAAGAACAAAAATTTGCAGTCCTAAATGATCTTGTGATAAGACTCTCTCAGGGGAAATGTAAAAACTACCTTAAATAGGAATTCCACATATACTTTCAAGTTCTTGGTATTTACATCCAATCATATCAGAAGCACCAATCATGGAGATATACTATTACTATGAAACAGAGCAAAGGATGTTTGTGCAGAAATCAATGATTTAAAAAAATGAAATGGTTCACTTAGAACAAACTCTCATTGAATAATAGTTATCCATCAGCCGACATCACAAAAGCCTTTAATAGACAACAAAAAGAGGCACCAAAAGAAAAAGCAATTATTGGTACTGTAGTGTATCCATATATAAAAAAATGACAGACAATTTAAAACAAATCTGCAGTCAATATTACATTAGAACAGCTTCCAAAGCAATACCATACTTTAACAAATTATAATCTACCAAGCATAAACTGGAAATGCTGAAGAACTAAAACTGTGTCTATGAAATCCCATGTAAATGTAGAAGGAAGTAGACTATTACCCTGTTGAATAGTGATTGAAAAAACACAAACGAATTCTTAAAAGAAAAAAAATAGATATATCTAAAGTAGCAGAACATATATATAATAATAACCTTATGTTCAATTGGGAAAATAAAAAAGTATTGAATAGAGAAAAAAAGTGGGAAAAAATTCCAAGAAAGCTACTTATATGTCAATGGCAAATAATCCTATAAATCAACCTAGTGGGGCAATACACAATGTATGTAAGCTTGCTATTAGAAAAATTATTAATTAAAAAAAAGAAAATTGAAGGACTCAAGAGGATTTGAATCAACCCTCATATTTGAAATTTCTATTATCTTTTGTCTTTAACAAAATACCTGTTGATTATAATGCTTACCTTAAAAAATTTGATATGTGAGAAATCTAAAATGCAAGTTTGACTCCTATGCTGATGATGACACTTATCAGGCCAGCAACAGTTGAATAAGAGTAAAGAATAATACTAGTTGAAATGTTGTGTAATTGTTAACCTGTGTTGTTTACTTGTATGTTATTGCTAACAAGTTGTTTGTATTTGGAAGGTTCAAATAAAATTTAATATTGTCTATACATTCAACATTTATTAACAGATGATGGAAATATTCCAATATATGATCACATCTAATACACCACTTTCACAAATCTTCAGGAAAAAATGTACTCTAAAGTAATACTAACATCACAATTAAATTATTAAAACAATGTTTTTGAAAATAGATTTTAACCAAAACCATGTGATAAGCTTTGGCTACAAACTGAGAGTCATCAAATCTAACTGTGTAACCTATTCCTTTAAAAGAAGATGTACAAGAAGGAGAATACCCCTGGGAGAAATCATCATCATGTCTTATGTTTATGTCCAAAATCATTACTGTCTCAACCTTTCTAATCTGACTGATAAAAGCTATATTGTAAAATAGATAATTTTAACTTCTGTTAATTTATACCAGAAATCTGTCTTAATTTGTAAGTTATCATC
Organism: Epiperipatus broadwayi; assembly: GCA_028023455.1. Lineage (NCBI taxonomy): Eukaryota > Metazoa > Onychophora > Udeonychophora > Euonychophora > Peripatidae > Epiperipatus > Epiperipatus broadwayi. Next base: position 1,022,629 of record JAQFVV010012399.1, on the reverse strand, counting down.
ATATTGGAATTTGAATATACAAGAAAAAACATATTTAAATTGAATATTTCAAAAAACAAAAAAACTGATCTGAAAAAACATTGAAACTATAACTACAAAAGAATGAAATCTATGATACATTTACAAATAATTTTAATATAAGTAATAATTGATATTAAATAATTTGGATTTAGATTTTTTGTTTTGTTGAAATGTTTTTTATTAAATTATTTTCCTCTCAAAATGTAAAAAATATGGGGTCTTCCCATTTTTATAAGAAAATGTGAACAAGGTTTTAGCAATTAATTTTTTTTATTGTTAAATAATGTTTAAGACTTTAATCACTAAAAATGGAAGTACCTGTTAAAATAATTGTTAATTAATGTAGTATTAATCAACAGCTTAATCTTCTTTGCTATATAAAATTATAGTTATATATAAAAAGTGTGCTACATTTGGAATTGTCATATTATTATATCTCTTCTAACTTTTCTTATATATTTTTCATTGGTGAATTTTATTAAATAATTGTTTTACAAAATAATAGTGTTAATGTCTATTTCTTCAGTTATCTGTTTCCTGATTTGGCAGTGTGTGTGAATTGATTTTATTATGGCATGATGCTTTATATAATTTGTATCTTATCCCAGTAAGATTATTTAAATTAAAATAGATTAAGCTTTTACACCTTTATTTTTATTGTTTCCTGTTACAGTTCCTAGGGTTTTGTGATCATTTGCTAGCTTTAGAGCAATAATGATTAATTGGTATAAATGGGGGTATACATTTGTGTTTTACATCCAGATAATTCTCTGGATAGTGCAAAGTTCAAAAACTCTTTTAATGACCATTCACAGCACTTTATTTATACATATTAGAAATTAATTTATACTTGATTTGTATACTTATGGACTATATGGCAAGCATTGATGATGTTCAGCATGCATCAGGATCACAACTTTTTTATTATAATAGATACTTTAGCCCTTGAATATGTGCATGCAGATCATTTTTTTATATTATGCCCTAAGTTTGGCCTTGACTAGAACATAATTAATCTGTTGTATAAACTATCTCTTTTACATTCAGTCATAAAGAATTATGGTTGACTACTCATATTTAATGCTAGTATGTATTTTATAATTGTTGTAAATGCTTATTTTTATTAATTCTGATTTTTTCATGCTAATTGATAATGTTAATTGAGATAATTATGATATTCAGTTGGAATTATCATGCTTACCATGTCAAATAGTCACTCCATACAATTTTTATCTGTTAAGTTACAAATGGTATCCAACATGGGTGATGATGATCCCATTTTAGTGGTCAGTATATAAAATGGTCATAGTATTTGAAGCTCAAATATAATTACACCTGAGAAAGAAAAGTCAATTTTGTTGCATGATTAATCAAAAAAATTATTGTGAAATATATAACAAGAATATAAATGATGACTGTTAATTGTTGTTGTTTAATTCTGGTGATGTAATTCACTATTATTACAGCTACTTATTGTTAGTAAATGCTGAATTTTTAATTCTCAGTTTGTACTTGTTCATTGAATATGATATTCTTTGATAATTATGATTGCTGTCACCACATGCCTTTCCAAGTTCATTCATTCTGTTGCAAATTCATTGATATTTGTTATGATTGTGACATTTGGGAATGATGATGATTGCCATTCCCCATATTTACTTCCTCTTTCTATTCTGTTACACTTTCTATGACTCAAGTTCAAATCTGGACTAAGTTTAAAAAATTATATTCTTTTCCGTCTTAAGATTTTCTCATGTATCATTTCATAGTTGTTATTTAAATTAATCAATTCACACATGTACATACACCCATATATATATATATATATATATGTGTGTGTGCACATGCATGTATGTGTCTGTTTGTGTGTGCATAATAATATTATTCGATTTATGTAATTTTTCAAAGCAATATACATAATTATATAATTAAATATTTATAAATACAATAATTAGATAATTAAAAATTTTATCCACTTAGGAGTTGTCAACTAACACTTTAAAAGCCTAACCTTCCCACAATTCTGTGATCTTAACATTTGCTGCCTGCCTGTTAATTAAGTCATGTTTGTATTTGTATATTAGCATAGCTTCCTTTATTTTCCTTTTATTGTTATTTTTTTCAATTTGTAATATTTTTACATTATTAAAATTGAAGTAAACACCATAAATACATGACTTATTATGGTCATAAAAAACCTACTACATTAAACAAATTAATAAATAACTCTAAAGATAAAACTTCATTTAGAAATAAAAGTTGTGTCATTTATAAATCGTTATGTAGTGGATATATAGCTAAATCGAGATGTTGGAAAAAAGAACTAAATAGTACTTGCTGTTATTAAAATGGGTTCAGAAATCGAAACAACATGCCTAAAGTAGATAATAATATTTTAGCATCTGTATTTTATGATCATAATAAGTCAAGTATTTATGATTTTGACTTCAATTTTAATAATGTAAAAATATTGCAAATTGAAAAAAATAATAATAAAAGGAAAATAAAGGAAGCTATGCTAATATACAAATACAAACATGACTTAATTAAAAGATGGGCAGCAAACATTAAGATCATGGAATTGTGAGTTGACAAAGATTACTAGGATAATCGAAAGTACTCCTAAATGGATAAAAAAAATTAATTATCTAATTGCTGTATTTATAAATATTTAATTATATAATTACATATAGTATTATTTAAAGGGAGCTTCCATGTAATAAAAATATAATAGTTAAATAGTTGATGTTTCAATATAGTAACAAGTATTTTCCTTAGAACTTCTTCTTTCTCAAATCATAACGTCAGGGTATTTAGGTATTGTATTTTTATTTCATTGAAGCTTCAGCAATGATATGTATCCATTAGAATATTAGAATTAATATACATACACACAATCATTTCAAATCATTCTTGATTTCGAGTAGACTGAAGATCTGAACAAGTTTAATCCAGTTTTTTATATTCATAATTTCTCTACAGCATAATATAGAAGCAAGTTTTGATATTTTATTTATTCTTCTCATATCTGGTCTTTTTTCTAGATGTTTTACAATTTTATGATCAACTGTCTATTTATCATTATTTCTTCTAGCATTATTTCTGGCCTACCTTCATTTCAAATTCTAATTTTTTTAGTGATGTCAACAAGACCTATTAGTTCTCTCACACAAGAATTTTTGATCTTTCCTTTTATTCTCAACATATATCTTTCTATATTTCATCTTCTTTGTTGCTAATATTTTAACTGTTCAAATATTAGATACTTAAATAAAATATATAATAAACATCTATTAAAAATATTTATCGTTCAAGCTATCAAAAGCTCTCCATCAAAGTTTAATACTGTGATTATATATTTCTATTATATTTGTACATGTATTAATGTTTTGATCAACATATTTAAGTTTGTTATCTTCTCTAATTCACGATTATCAATTCTTATTTTCCTCTTTCGAGAAAATTCATTCAATATTACTTTAATCTTTATTTATTTTTAGTCCTACGTTTTTAGCTTCATCTAAAAATTCTTGTAACAGGTTTTTGAAGATTTGAAGCATTATTTGCAAAAATAACATTAATTGCAAAATTAAGATGATTTAAATAAAATCCAAGGACTTTTAATTCTGTTATATAACTGACTTGGTAATATAATACAACGTCTTTTTATAATTACTATAAAAATATTACGGAAGAACAGAATCACCTATCGTACACTGTTATCAATATTAACCTTCTTAATGTCATTGTGTAATATAATCAATACAATAGCATTTTCAGAAATATTATTTTGAAGTAGCAATTTCTCGACATATATTTTTTGATAATAAGAATAATTTATCGTTGAATAAATTATTACAGAATCAATTCCCTTTGGTAATCAACAAAGTCAAAATATAATGGCAACTCACATTTTTTGCTTCTTTCAAGACCTTTTGTCAATACGTGGATATAATCCACCTGCTAAAACCATTTTATGACCATTTTTTTTTTTTTTGGTGTTTTGAGACTAAAATAGAGTTTTGTCAAAATGTAATTATCTTGATAAGGTCTTGTATAGGTCTAGTAGAAGATATATGTGTCTGCAATTTATAATAGTGATTTATTACCTTTTTAAAATATCAATATCATTATTGATTTATTTCGATCATCTTCTATATCGTTAACATTTAGATATTATATATTGTTTTCCTACAGTTTTATATTTTTTTATCTGAATCTTTTGAGGTGTCAATAAATTTTTTTTTATCATTTTCCGTGTTTATACTTTAAATCATATGTATCTCCTCTTTATTTAAAATGTCTGCAAATTCAAAAGATATAATAAATATAGCTGTTACTTTGTTTCTTTGTTTATTATTATTATTATTATTATTATTATTATTATTATTATTATTATTATTATTATTATTATTATTATTATTATTATTATTATTATTATTATTATTATTATTATTATTATTATTATTATTATTATTATTATATGTGTTTGTAGAACTATTACAGATATTTTTGGCAACATTTCTCTTTTTAATATTTTTACCTTTTCTTTTTTGTATTGTTGAAGCTGTTTTCCCCCAATGTCAATACATTGTTTTATATATTTTGAACCTTTTATGTTTTCTATGTCTTTCATTGCATATTTTACAAATATATTTATATACCATTATTCTTATCACATTATTAGATAGCAAATATTAGTTTTTTTCTCAATGGATTATTTTTAAATATTTTCATACTCGTTTTTTCTATATACATGTCTCAAATGAATATTCATTAATAAATTGTTGCTTTTTTGTATGATTTATATTTGTAACTATTATTAGTTGAATTAATAGTTATTTGAAATTTGACAAGGTCGAGTTAGTTTCTAAATCTGCCAGTCTTTTAGAACAGTTACCAACGTCCAATTTAAAATCATTAGAGTGTTTCTAAAGATTAGGAATATAAATTAATACTCCCTTTTTTAATAGTTTTGCCTTTTAGTTTGGCGTTATTTATTTCATACATCTTACTAATCGATGATCACTTCTATGTTGTTTCTATTAAGAAAATTATAATCTTGAAATACATATTTTCTTGTAGACAAAATTTAATTCAATACTGCTATACCTTTATTTGAATTTTTCCATATCCATTTCTTATCAATATTATTCTTTTTCTAATAATTTTACAAATTTTTGTCTCTTTTATTTCTGCTATCCTAATCAAATTTACCTATGGCACATCTTTTAATAGTTTTCTAATCTTAGTATAAAATATTTCTGTAATAATTTTAAAATCTTGTTTAATGTATATTTATATAATAATTCTTTACTTCTTAATTTCACTGAGAATTCGTTGGGGGATAAACCTGATTATCTGTATTTGACATTTTTTATTAAATTGCGTCACTAATCTCACCACTTTTGGCTGTATTAATATCCATAATATTGATTTTGAACTTCTTATTTATAATTAATCTTCATTTGAACATATACTGTTTGTATTTTTGTCATAGAATACATGCTAATTTATTCATCTATTTTTTCTATGTTTATAAAATTCAACCATGTCTCATTTAATATTGATTAGGTTTTTTTAATTTGTGCATTCTTCCTTCATTAGAAAATGTTATGTAGTCGTAGGTAGCTAAATAAAAGGATGTTTATCAATTTAAAAAGGTTTACAACTATGGTATTTTTGGTACACTCAGCCTTTGACTGTCAATTGCTACTTTGGCATGTGTCTTTACAGCCTCTTGGAAATAAGGACTACAATGTAGCTTTGTTTTTAAAGATTGCAAATATATAAAATGATCATTCACGCACACATTCCTTCTATCTCCAAGAGAATTTTATTGATGTTTCAATTTAAAATTATCAGATGAGTAGAAACCCGTGATATCTTTAGTTTTAAACTCATAGTTATACACCAATAAACTCAATTATTATATGTAATTATTAGGGAACCGTCCATTTAAGTTCATTATTATATAAATAATCACATAATAATAATAGCTGCAGTAATAAAATAACGATTTTAGAAATGTGCCTTGATGGGTTCCTTTAAACCTTTAAGCAAAATCAAAAGAATCTTCTTTTAGTGAACTGAAAACTACTATATATATATATTGTAACAATTTAAATAAATCAATTGCCACTTGTAACAATTATTTATAAATTGCCATTTATAACAATTATTTATCAGTTAATATAAATATGTATTTGTAATTATAATTTGTAGCTATTTCAATTCATCATAGCATAGACAAAGAAAATATCAGCATTAAAGATTCTTGGTATTTATTTATATATTGGGGCAGTCATTTAAACAGTAAAACATACTGGACATTGTCATCTAATAAAAATAATATTAAACATAGCAACTGAATAAAAGTACCCACTGTGAGATTCCTGGAGTGCCTTATGCTTATCTCCAATACTAGGTTCTTCTAATAAAGAATCCTTCCTATCCTTCTTTCCAAATATATAAGACCATTCATGGTCATATGCACACACGGGTGCTATTCACGACAACTTATAAAAAAATATATTTTATAAAACTAATATTATGAAATTGGAAAGGGATGATATTACTCTTTATTCAGTTTAGCTAAGTACATGTGTTTTCCCATGAGCGCCACTAGATTGTTTTCAATCTAGATAAGTATCTATTTATAGTGTACTTGAGTTCAAACTCATTCAGTACATATTTATTACACATGACTTGGATGACTATTGAACAAAATGACATTCTTACATTTTATCTATATTGATAAAATTACAAGATCCCAATATTACCAAAGTTTATACTATAGATCAAAGATTCTTATAGACATTGCTAGCTCATTAGCGTATATTGATGAACAGACATGTATAATCCTATTAATGGCTTCCAAACAAGCATGTGAAGACCATTATTGATATTGATGGCCATTTAACTAGATTATTTATCACAATAAAGGTAATAATGATGATGATGAAGATAATATCATAATAATGATAATAATAGTGATGTCATAATAATGATTATAATAGTGATGATGATACCAGCCATGGCTTATCAATAAACTCACAACAATAAATTCATCTTTATAAACTTATAGGCATCTATTAAAATTATCCTATTTCATACTGGGATTTAATAATACTGATGGTGATGATTGATCATCATGAATCTCTTTGCATAATATTCAGTTTTCTATAAACCCCTATTTACTAAAACATATTCATTACGCTAAACGTTAAATTTAATGATTATAATTTATTAATGATGATTGATGGCGATCATAACTTTTATGTAGTATTATTTGAAACATTTTTAACTAATAACATGATATCCATCTTTGATGAGGATGATCTAAATTCATGGACACAACACAATTTTAGCTTTCTATGTTGAACTATAATTATCAAAATTTAATTTATTCTCAAGCATAATCCTTAAATACTTAAATATCAACATTCTAGTTTACCTATTATTTTGCGGACGCTTAATATTTGCAAGTGATTGCTCAATATATATGAATGGTAATACTTAATAACTGCGAGCAATGATGCTGATTTAAAATGATAGAATTAAGAAAAAAAAAAAAAAAAAAAAACACAATATTCTTAATAATAACTCGGAAACCAATTAAGATATATAATTATATTTTATTAACACTACTACTCTTTCTTTCCTTCTTTACAGTTAAATCGACAATTAAATAAATGGCTTATTAATATAAAAATTCATATAAGTATAAGCAAATAAAATTAATATATAGGTTTGTCATCTTTTCTTGATATCTCAAAATAAGCTGACTTAAATCAATATTAAAAAAAAATACATATTCTATAAATGCTTATTTAAGACTTTTCTTACCTATTATATCATAAAATAAATTTCAGGTGTAACTTGTATATGTTATTTCATTTCCATTCAAATGTAATGCCCTACTTTTTAATTTACCATTTTAAACTAATCATATATAACCTATTCTTTGATGTGTTTGGATAAACAGTTACACATTCACGCATTCGGTAATGTTAACATATATGTTTAAAATGTATACCCAAAAATTACATATATAAAAATATCTTTTTTCTTTTGCAACCTTATAGCGAAAGAAAATAAAATACATATATTAACTTTTAATATGCAACAAGATAAAATAAAAATAAAAAACATTATAAATGCATATATCTATAGGTTGCTCATTATCATTAACATCTGAAGAACAATTAATAAAATAAAAAAAAAAAACATTTCAACATTACAATATATAATAAAAAAAAAAATAATGAAAAATTTAAGTTTAAAGATTTAAACTATGTTTGTGCTATGTTGTGAGATATTGCAAATAACTATAGATAAACAAGTCTTTAATGTTTCTGTATCAAAAAAGAAAATTGCTTTGACCAGTAAATTAAGGTTTACTTTTAATAAGTAAAAGAATAAAATCGGTTAAAGAAAGTTCATATTTACCCGTCTACTTTTTACTTCTTATTAATGTCCTGAATTTGAATTTTAGACTGCATTTCTTTGCTCACCAACAAAAAAAAAAAAAAAAAAGAAAGTTATTGCAGATACTTTTAAGATAATGCTGAATCAATTGACTTTGCTTGTTTTTTTTTTAAGTCCATTATTATTCACTGTTGATTGGCTTCCTTCTACCATTTAATAAAAAAAAAAGTTATTATAAGTACTTTGAATAAGTAGGTACCGGTGGATTTGCTTGTTTCTCTTCTTTAAAAAATAATTGCTGTCGACACTTTAGATGATTGAGGTAAATCAACAAAAATTTGATTTATGGCTTCAAACTTGGTTCTACATAGCTGTTTTAAATCTTCTTTTTCTCCTATTTCCCCTTCTCCATTGGTTGAAAGGCAATGAGCTTTTAATAAGACAGGAACTAGGAACAAAGCATTCCATATAGCTTGCGTGGTTGGGGTCAAAATTTATCATTTTTGTTGGTTATTACTGGATACATGATTTCAGATCAGCGATTTTGACTCATTCTATATTAATCAGGAAGCAGAAAAATGATTTAGCAATGCAAAGGCATATTCTTATGCATAACCAAATATGTTAATATCTTTTTTTATAATTATTACTAGCTTATAATAGATTCAATCTTGTTCCATTTCTCTCCTATTCTTTAATATTGCTTGAAAATTGCTTTATATAAACGCACATTTCATTTGCTCTTTTTTTTTTTTTTCAACTTTCAAAGAGTGATAAAAAAGAATTAAAGCGTTCACTCTCTTTTTTAAAAAAAAAGATTCGAGCTTACATTTCTGCTTAAGAATTATCACAAGGAAGGACCGACTGAGTTGAGTCTCCAAATAATAATCATAATTTAACTGATCATCTCTCTAAAGAAATTTATTACTGACTCTTAAAAAAATTTATGATTAACTGCCTCTTTAAAAAATTTCAGACTGACTGCCTCCTAAAAAAAAATTGTTTTAATCGTTTATATCGCGAAAAACATCTGGAAATCTTAAAAAAAAAATCAAAGCTTCACAAGTTTGACGGTCACAATCAATGACGACTTATAATTGATCGCTATCATCTACATCAAAGCACCTCTTTTGTAAAATAATTTTAAGATACAGATAACAAACAAAGCTGGCCATCTATAGCAATCAGAAATAAGTGTAAAAGCATCTTTGTGTTTGTACCGATCTATTCATTGTTTCACACGTGTACAATTTTTATCTCCTAATATAACAATTTTATTTCACACCTTTCTGATTTACTCTATTTTAACAAAATGAAAGTTAAATAAATTTAACACATATTATTTAATAAAATAATATTATATAATAAATCATAAAAAGAACTGCTTATTCATAATAATAGAACTATACATATAAATCTCTGTATATATAAAAGAATAAAAAAAAATTTTTTTTTTTTTTTAAATAATTGAATACTGTATGTATATGTACATTTTGCCTCACCCCCAAACAAAAAAAAAATTTTTTGAATATAAAAAAATTGCTTAGGTCATGAGTGCCATTGGTTTTAGGCTACGTACATTATATGTGCCTTTTACTCCTTCTGATGATTCTAGTACAAATGCATTTTCCCCTTTTCTTTCCTTTAGCATGAATGGCCCTTCATATATATATTATAGAACTTTTTGAAGGTATGCTTCTGTGGGTCGCTTTGCATTTGCTGATGGGAATTATTCCCAGGCCTACCTATGTTTGGTTTACTAGGTTTCATTGGATAGTGTCGGCCTAATTGGTTGTTTATAATCCTAATGGTGGAGATCTTATAACTATATCTCTCCTCCCTCCTAGAATAACCTTTCATTTTCCTTTCTGTAACTCCCAGGGCATCCAATAGGTCTACCACTCTCATTGTGGAGTGCACCTCTTCTATTACCATATATATATTCCCAGGCATTCCTATGTTTGGTTTGCCAGGTTTTGTGGGAAATTGTCTGCCTAACTGGTTTGTTCCCATTCTCATATTGGAGACTTTATAGCCATAGCTCTCCTCCTCTCTATGATAACTTTCAGCTATCCTTTTGGTAGCTCCCAATGTCTCAAACTTGTCTGCTACATTTACTGGGGCATATACATCAGCAGCTATCTTTAATTCTAAGAAACTAGCTTTACTGACTACATCTTTCCTGAGGTCAATTTGTTCCTGTACAGTGGCTACCTTTATTTCTAGGTTATGTATCTCACTGTATATATCCTCTTTGGGATTACATTGTTTTTGAACAGCAGCTACCTCATCATTTTCATATGGCTTGACTACAGTCACATAACTCTCTGGCACTATTTCTTGTTCTGGACTGGTCATCTTATTATCAGTTTCTTTACCTAAATAAGTTACTTGATCATTCATTTCTGGTGATGGTTGATCCATCTTATTGTCAAGTCCCTGAGACAGTCCTTTGATAGACTCATGCATTGTTTGGAAGTGCCGATCAAACATCTGGTTTATCTCTCGCCTCATTTCTCTAATCTCTTGTGATCGTTGATCGAATCTCTGATTCAATTTTTTAAACTGTAACATTATCATGGGAAACCACTCTGGGTAACCTTCCTTCATTTCTTCCATGACTACTTCTTTGTCTTGTTCAAAATTACTCTTTTTTTTTTATACTTATTTATAAACCTATATTACTGATTGCTTTTCGGCTTTATTCTGTTTGATTTATTATATTCTGATTTATTCTGTTCTGATTTATTGTTCTGCTCTATTGTTCCACTCTGATTTATTGTTCTGCTCCCTGATTTCCTATACGTCCAGAGTCAAACACCTTTATCTATCCTCATATACCCTAGAATTTTTCAACCATTCTTTCTCAGCCATAATTCTCCCCATCAATCTATCTATATCTTTAGTGCCTTTAATTAACTTAACCTCCATCATCACTCTTTTTCCTTTACCTATATATGATTGATAAAGTATGAGGTCATAGTACTATTTAAAACATTTATTTAAGAAAAAGCTATCTCTGTATTGGTGTGTCCTTTTTTATGCCATCATTTATCTAGTTTTTTCATGCCTTTATAAAACTTAACTCTCTCTATGCCCTTTTAATACACTAAGCAAAAAAAAAAAAAATTTACCTATATAACATATGTGCTAGATTTATAACAGAGTTCATGTCTCAAGTCATTTATATACTCATCTATCCTTCCAGAGATCTGACAGATACTGACAGCCAAAAGAATGATTAGCAATTCACAATCATGAGATAGACAAAAGAATTCAATTACTGCACTTAAAGCACACAATGCTCCATGAACACTCAGATGATCACCCCAATTCAATCACTCTAAGCTACTACAACCCATAATAGTTTATTGCAAACATTGTTGCATTTCCCTGCTTGCGTCCAAGTCTTAGGGGCTTTATTTTGTCAAATACTGCCTTGCTTATTTTTAAAGTCTTAGAGGCAACAATTATATATCAGTAAAACAAAATACTGCCTTGCTCTCTCTGGAGTCTTAGAGGCGAAATATTATGTATCAGAAAAATTATGCCTTGCTCTCTCTGGAGTCTTAGAGGTGAAATCATGGCAGGCCTACTGTTAACTGCTTCATGATAAAACAACTGATATTATAATCTGGGTTGGAGCAGTGAATGAGATAAATCAATCACCAGTGGCATGAATACATCACATTCTCAAGGCAATGACAAAAATTCTCCATCCATCATCACAACCGTAACACAACCAACCAAACTCCAACAATCAAATATCCAATCCAACCTCCAAAATCATAAATTTTCTATAACACAAACTTTTCAAATATGAACAAAATTATCATTCCACACTTCAAGGCTATTAATATTTCTGTGCTTATTTAATTGATAAGCAAATATATAAAAAAAAAACAGTGTTATTAACTTTAACACATTATAAGTTGTGATATCATTATATTTTAAAAATTGAAACTAAGCTCTATAATGACTGTATTCATTTATCATCATCAAAAATGCAATAACAGTAATCATCATCATCTTAACATCAGGCCAAAATATTTGTATAATAATAATAAAAAAAAAATTGCACAGAAAAAAAAATTTTTTTTTTTTTTTTTTTTTTTTAAACTATACATCTGTCATCACTATATACTACCCATCTCTCATGTATGTGGGGTATTTCAAGCCATTATTTGGCTTATTTCGAGCCCTAGTTGGTGCGCCATTTGTAACAATTTAAATAAATCAATTGCCACTTGTAACAATTATTTATAAATTGCCATTTATAACAATTATTTATCAGTTAATATAAATATGTATTTGTAATTATAATTTGTAGCTATTTCAATTCATCATAGCATAGACAAAGAAAATATCAGCATTAAAGATTCTTGGTATTTATTTATATATTGGGGCAGTCATTTAAACAGTAAAACATACTGGACATTGTCATCTAATAAAAATAATATTAAACATAGCAACTGAATAAAAGTACCCACTGTGAGATTCCTGGAGTGCCTTATGCTTATCTCCAATACTAGGTTCTTCTAATAAAGAATCCTTCCTAACCTTCTTTCCAAATATATAAGACCATTCATGGTCATATGCACACACGGGTGCTATTCACGACAACTTATAAAAAAATATATTTTATAAAACTAATATTATGAAATTGGAAAGGGATGATATTACTCTTTATTCAGTTTAGCTAAGTACATGTGTTTTCCCATGAGCGCCACTAGATTGTTTTCAATCTAGATAAGTATCTATTTATAGTGTACTTGAGTTCAAACTCATTCAGTACATATTTATTACACATGACTTGGATGACTATTGAACAAAATGACATTCTTACATTTTATCTATATTGATAAAATTACAAGATCCCAATATTACCAAAGTTTATACTATAGATCAAAGATTCTTATAGACATTGCTAGCTCATTAGCGTATATTGATGAACAGACATGTATAATCCTATTAATGGCTTCCAAACAAGCATGTGAAGACCATTATTGATATTGATGGCCATTTAACTAGATTATTTATCACAATAAAGGTAATAATGATGATGATGAAGATAATATCATAATAATGATAATAATAGTGATGTCATAATAATGATTATAATAGTGATGATGATACCAGCCATGGCTTATCAATAAACTCACAACAATAAATTCATCTTTATAAACTTATAGGCATCTATTAAAATTATCCTATTTCATACTGGGATTTAATAATACTGATGGTGATGATTGATCATCATGAATCTCTTTGCATAATATTCAGTTTTCTATAAACCCCTATTTACTAAAACATATTCATTACGCTAAACATTAAATTTAATGATTATAATTTATTAATGATGATTGATGGCGATCATAACTTTTATGTAGTATTATTTGAAACATTTTTAACTAATAACATGATATCCATCTTTGATGAGGATGATCTAAATTCATGGACTACAACACAATTTTAGCTTTCTATGTTGAACTATAATTATCAAAATTTAATTTATTCTCAAGCATAATCCTTAAATACTTAAATATCAACATTCTAGTTTACCTATTATTTTGCGGACGCTTAATATTTGCAAGTGATTGCTCAATATATATGAATGGTAATACTTAATAACTGCGAGCAATGATGCTGATTTAAAATGATAGAATTAAGAAAAAAAAAAAAAAAAACACAATATTCTTAATAATAACTCGGAAACCAATTAAGATATATAATTATATTTTATTAACACTACTACTCTTTCTTTCCTTCTTTACAGTTAAATCGACAATTAAATAAATGGCTTATTAATATAAAAATTCATATAAGTATAAGCAAATAAAATTAATATATAGGTTTGTCATCTTTTCTTGATATCTCAAAATAAGCTGACTTAAATCAATATTTAAAAAAAATACATATTCTATAAATGCTTATTTAAGACTTTTCTTACCTATTATATCATAAAATAAATTTCAGGTGTAACTTGTATATGTTATTTCATTTCCATTCAAATGTAATGCCCTACTTTTAATTTACCATTTTAAACTAATCATATATAACCTATTCTTTGATGTGTTTGGATAAACAGTTACACATTCACGCATTCGGTAATGTTAACATATATGTTTAAAATGTATACCCAAAAATTACATATATAAAAATATCTTTTTCTTTTGCAACCTTATAGCGAAAGAAAATAAAATACATATATTAACTTTTAATATGCAACAAGATAAAATAAAAATAAAAAACATTATAAATGCATATATCTATAGGTTGCTCATTATCATTAACATCTGAAGAACAATTAATAAAATAAAAAAAAAAATCATTTCAACATTACAATATATAATAAAAAAAAAATAATGAAAAATTTAAGTTTAAAGATTTAAACTATGTTTGTGCTATGTTGTGAGATATTGCAAATAACTATAGATAAACAAGTCTTTAATGTTTCTGTATCAAAAAAGAAAATTGCTTTGACCAGTAAATTAAGGTTTACTTTTAATAAGTAAAAGAATAAAATCGGTTAAAGAAAGTTCATATTTACCCGTCTACTTTTTACTTCTTATTAATGTCCTGAATTTGAATTTTAGACTGCATTTCTTTGCTCACCAACAAAAAAAAAAAAAAAAAAAAGAAAGTTATTGCAGATACTTTTAAGATAATGCTGAATCAATTGACTTTGCTTGTTTTTTTTTTAAGTCCATTATTATTCACTGTTGATTGGCTTCCTTCTACCATTTAATAAAAAAAAAAGTTATTATAAGTACTTTGAATAAGTAGGTACCGGTGGATTTGCTTGTTTCTCTTCTTTAAAAAATAATTGCTGTCGACACTTTAGATGATTGAGGTAAATCAACAAAAATTTGATTTATGGCTTCAAACTTGGTTCTACATAGCTGTTTTAAATCTTCTTTTTCTCCTATTTCCCCTTCTCCATTGGTTGAAAGGCAATGAGCTTTTAATAAGACAGGAACTAGGAACAAAGCATTCCATATAGCTTGCGTGGTTGGGGTCAAAATTTATCATTTTTGTTGGTTATTACTGGATACATGATTTCAGATCAGCGATTTTGACTCATTCTATATTAATCAGGAAGCAGAAAAATGATTTAGCAATGCAAAGGCATATTCTTATGCATAACCAAATATGTTAATATCTTTTTTTATAATTATTACTAGCTTATAATAAATTCAATCTTGTTCCATTTCTCTCCTATTCTTTAATATTGCTTGAAAATTGCTTTATATAAACGCACATTTCATTTGCTCTTTTTTTTTTTTTTTCAACTTTCAAAGAGTGAGAAAAAAGAATTAAAGCGTTCACTCTCTTTTTTAAAAAAAAAGATTCGAGCTTACATTTCTGCTTAAGAATTATCACAAGGAAGGACCGACTGAGTTGAGTCTCCAAATAATAATCATAATTTAACTGATCATCTCTCTAAAGAAATTTATTACTGACTCTTAAAAAAATTTATGATTAACTGCCTCTTTAAAAAATTTCAGACTGACTGCCTCCTAAAAAAAAATTGTTTTAATCGTTTATATCTTAAAAAAAAATCAAAGCTTCACAAGTTTGACGGTCACAATCAATGACGACTTATAATTGATCGCTATCATCTACATCAAAGCACCTCTTTTGTAAAATAATTTTAAGATACAGATAACAAACAAAGCTGGCCATCTATAGCAATCAGAAATAAGTGTAAAAGCATCTTTGTGTTTGTACCGATCTATTCATTGTTTCACACGTGTACAATTTTTATCTCCTAATATAACAATTTTATTTCACACCTTTCTGATTTACTCTATTTTAACAAAATGAAAGTTAAATAAATTTAACACATATTATTTAATAAAATAATATTATATAATAAATCATAAAAAGAACTGCTTATTCATAATAATAGAACTATACATATAAATCTCTGTATATATAAAAGAATAAAAAAAAATTTTTTTTTTTTTTTTTTAAATAATTGAATACTGTATGTATATGTACATTTTATAGCACACG